>CATPAC010000035.1:0-78828 GCA_954871275.1 Leptopterna dolabrata | reverse complement strand
GGGCGAGATGAGGAGGGTGAACAAAATTTACAATAACGATATTTACAAACATGATATGTACAATATTTACAGCCTTCGTGCAAATTCGGGGAACGAAGCGGAACGGGGTGACGGGAATCCGCCGATTCCTGGGTGTGTGTTGGGTGTGTTGAGTGACAGTGTGTGCGTGAGTGTATTGTGTGGGGCGAGCTCGTGGCGAGGCGGGCACGGCGGAGCTCCGAGTTCCGGTACAGTGCGAGTGGGTGAAAAAGACACTTGCACTGTCCCGGAATCTCAAGGCCCCGCCGTGATTGCTCATAGCGGGGCGGGGGATTTGGCCGCCGGGACGAGGGGAACATGGGGACGCTCCCTCCGTCCGTTTCGCCGCCCGGGCCGTTTCGTCCCGGCGGAAACTATAGTGGATATCCCCGGCGATGGAGGGGGGGGAGGGGGTGTCGGAGGGGGTGAAGGTGATACGGGGGGATCGAAAATCGAAAACGGGGGGGGTGTTGAAATTGGTGGGGTTGCAATTTTGGGGGGGGTTGGTGATTTGAACGGGGGGTGGGGGTTTGAAATTTATTGGGGGCAAGTGAATTTGAACGGGGGGCGGTGGGGGCATGAGTTCCGCGAGGCGGAACTCGCGGAGGATGGAGGACATTAGGGGGTCTGTGGGGGAGTAGGGAGGGTGTACCCCCGTGGCCTGCGCCGTGCGAAATTCGCGCAGTATTTTCCACTGGGGGTACTTCCATCGCCGGGGCCGGGGAGGTAGTCCGGTGATCCGTTGCGGGACGAATGGAAGCGGTGTAGTCGGCCCGGGCGAAGGGGGTAGGGGGGAGAGCGGGTCCGGGACGAAAACGTCCCGGAGAATCGCCGCCATTTCCGGATCCGAGTCGAAGTCCGGAAACGGCGACGGAGGTGACTGGTACATCGGGGAGCGGTGTGACATCGCGAACGGACGGCGGGAGACTGATAGTGTCTGTGGGTTGGGTTAGCACAGGTGCGGGTTTACACCTGGCTAACGGGACTGTATGTGGTTTGCCGTCAATTAACAGGGTCGCGGTGGTGTGTGTTGTGCGAATGACTTGAAAGGGCCCGGCGTAAAGTGGTTGGAAAGTTTTATGGATGCCGGGCTCTTTCAGGTACATGTGTGTGGTGGTGAAAAATCGTTTGGGATAAGTGGTGTCGTTTGTCGGTGTTGTTGAGTGTAGCGGTTCCCTGTTAATAGACGGCGTGTGATTTGGGGTGAAAATGTCGGCTGGTAGACGTAACGGGTCTTTAAATGCGTTTTGTGCGGGGCTGGTTTGGTCTGAAGGACGGGCTGAAGTGCGTAGGCTGAGTAAAATGTAGGGGAGGGATTTAGTCCAGGAAGGGGAATTTGTTGAAGTAGAAATGGCCTGTTTCAGGACCGAGTGCCACCGCTCTATTTTCCCGTTGGATTGGGGATGGTATGGGGTAGTGTGGATTTTGAGGATGCCGAGGGAACGTAGTAAATCGGAAAAGTGGGCCGATTCGAACTGCCTCCCCTGATCGACCGTGATTGTTCGCGGACAACCGTAACGGCTAACCCATTGAGTGAGGAAAGCCGTTGCGACGGTGTCCGCGGTGATGTGGGCGAGCGGAATGCACTCTACCCAGTTGGTGGCACGGTCGATCATCGTGAGGCAGTATTTCTTCCCCTCGGATGGGGGAAGGGGGCCCACTAGGTCCAAACGTACATGCTCCCACGGGAGGGAGTCGGGGATTGGTTGAGGAGGGACATGGGGGTGGGCCGAGACTTTGAAACGCTGGCACTTCTGGCACCCCAGAACCCAGTTACGAATATCTGTATTCATATGGGGCCAGAAGTACCGCGTTTTGATGAGGTCCCGGCTCGCCCGAATGCCAGGATGGTGAAGAGAATGGTAATGGAGGAACAACTGCCGCCTCAACCCTGGTGGGACGTAAGGGCGCGGTGTATCGGCCGTTACGTCACACCAGAGGTCGAGGGGCGGCAGCTGTTCCAATTTGGAGGCGGAAATGAGATTGGAGAGGGCGGGGTCGGAATGTGGAGTTTGCTTTGATTTTAGGATTTGTGGTGAAGGGAAGGGCAGTAACTCCGCCACCGGCGCGGGGGTAGGGGTGGGTCGGGATAGCGCGTCCGCCACGCAGTTGTCGGCCCCCGGCAAGTATCGGATATCGGACGTAAATTGCCCGATAAACTCGAGTTGCCGGAGGCGACGCGGGGAGGCGGATTTGCGGTTCTGTAGGAGGGCGTGGGTCAGGGGCTTATGATCAGTGACGACAGAGAACTGCCTGCCCTCCACGAAGTCACGAAAGTGCTTGATG
This sequence comes from Leptopterna dolabrata, assembly GCA_954871275.1. Taxonomy (NCBI): domain Eukaryota; kingdom Metazoa; phylum Arthropoda; class Insecta; order Hemiptera; family Miridae; genus Leptopterna; species Leptopterna dolabrata. The sequence continues at coordinate 76,524 of CATPAC010000035.1, read as the reverse complement.
GCTTCGTGGATGGCGAGGAGTTCTCTGTCGAACGTGGAGTAATTTTTTTGGGTGGGGGATAGCGTTTTGGAAAAGAAGCCTAGGGGTTGGGGGGTGGCGCCGGTGTGCTGATGGAGCACTGCCCCGATGGCCCAGTCGGACGCATCGGTGGTGATGGATAAGGGGGCGTGAGGATCGGGATGGGCCAATAGAGCGGCGTCTACTAGGTCCTGTTTGCAAATTTTGAAGGAGGAGATGAGTTGGGGGGTCCAGGTAATGGGGCGGTTGTCATTTTTTTTGGAGGGTTGGGGAATGGCGTGTATGAGTGGTTGTTGATGTTGTGCTGCGTGTTTGATGTGTCTGCGGTAAAAGTTTAACATACCCAGGAAGCGGCGGAGTTCCGTCACGGTGCGGGGTTGCGGGAAGTCACTAATGGCGTGGACTTTGTCTGCGAGGGGTTTGATGCCCTCGGATGAAACGTGGTGGCCGAGGCAGCGGACGGAGGGTTGGCCGAGAACGCACTTGTCTGTGTTGACCAGGAGGCCTTCGGAGGAGAAGATGTCAAGGATCTGTTGGAGATGGCGGAGGTGTTCTTCCGGCGTCCTGGAGGCCACCAGGACGTCGTCGAGGAAGCAAAAGACGAACGGTAGGCCTCGCAGGATGCTGTCCATATAGCGCTGCCAAGTCTGTGCAGCGTTCCTTAACCCGAAGCCCATCTTAACATACTCGAAAAGTCCGAACGGGGTAATGATGGCGGTTTTCTGGACGTCGGGGGGGTGAATGTTGATGTGGTGGAACGCCCGTGAAATGTCGAGGGTAGAGAAGATATTAGCGCCATGGAGGTGCGACGAGAAGTCCCGTAGGTGGGGAACATTATAAAGGTCCGGCGTGGTTTTCGAATTGAGTCGCCGGTAGTCCCCGCAGGGGCGGATATCCCCATTGGGCTTCTGCACGATGTGGAGTGGAGAAGCCCAAGGGGATTTTGAGGGGCGGACGATGCCGTCGGCTATGAGTTTATTAAAATGTTGCCGGGCTTTAGATAGTTGCAGGGGGTGGAGTCGTCGGGCTTTTGCTGTGATGGGGGGGCCGGAAGTCTCGATGTGGTGTTGAATGGTGGAGATGTGGGCAGAGGGGCGGCGCTGGGGGCGGTAGTTGAGGAGGAGGCGTTCAAATTGCGTAGGGGGGTGGTTGATGGCATGTATGAATCCGGGTATGGGTGTTTTTGTGGCGGGGTCAATCAGGCGCGCGTTCCGGACGTCGACCTGGAGACCGAAATATGCGAGAAAATCGGCCCCCAGGATCGCCTTCTCCACGTCCGCCACGGTAAACTCCCACTCGTACGCGAGCCCGCTCATATATACAGAGGAGCGGTACGTCCCGTACGAGGGGATGGTGGTACCGTTGGCGGCGTAGAGAAGCTGCCGGTAGCAGCGCGCCTGACGACGGAGGATGTTGTTGGGAAATATTGATAGCGCCGCCCCTGTGTCCACCAAGAAAGGTACATTGGTTTTCCTGCAGCGCAGGAAAAGTCGCTGGTGGGTCGGGAGGGCGTTGGGTATAATTGCGGAGGTAGGTACGTGTGTCGGCGTTGGCTGGTCCGCCGCGAAGGAGACGCGAGGCGGTTTCTTGTCGTTCCGGAGGGGGGGAACGGTGGAGTCTGCAGGGGGGCTGGCCAGTTTGGTAGGAGGAGGTTTCGCCTTGTTCCGGGGAGGGGGAACGGTAGTGGCGGGCTGTGTGGTGGCCGGAGGGGGTTGTGCCCTGGAGGCGGGCGTGGAGGTTCCGTTCCGTGGTGGGGGAACGGACGCGGCGGCGTGAGTGGCGGCCGGGAGGTTGTCTGCCCTGTTGACGGGCGTGGAGGGGCCGTTCCGGGGTGGGGGAACGGGAGCGGCGGCGTGAGTGGCGGTCGGAAGGTTGGTTGCCCTGGTGGCGGGCGGGGAGGGGTTGTTCCGTTTGTGGTGGGGTGAGGGATTCGGCGGCGCTGCAGGCGCGGCCGGGAGGTTGGCAGCCGTGGCGGCGGCGTAGGAGGGGTAGCGTGGCTTGGCGGTGGTGGCTGTGTGAATGCGGGCGGGGGGGGTATGTGCATGGTCCCCCCCGTGTTGGCGAGGAGGGGGGCCCGCCGGATTTACCGGCGGGCGTCTGCGTTTCCCTGCTTAGGGGCGAAGGAGCAGGGGGGTTGGCACTTGCGGGCCTCCCCACCGAAGTTTACGTGGTAGAAACAACGGTTGGGGTGGTCCGCAGGTAGGTAGGCGGAGTTGGTGGGGCGGGCTGAGTTGGATGCGCGCGCAGCTGCTGGTGATCGACCTCTGCGCTGGCGGGGAGGGGATGCGTTGCGGCGCTCGGGTGAGCGCTGGCGGCGGCGGTCGGCGGACGAGTCGCGTCGGCGATCCGCCGAAAGTGGTCGACGGCCGTCGAGGGAGGGTGCCCGGTCGCGTTCCCGGGATTTTGTGCGGTCCCGGAAAGGCGGGGGGTGGCGCGGCGTACGCACCTCACTGACGGCGGCCGCAGCGGCCAAGTCATGCACGGTGTCCGCGAGGCGCAGGAGGGGCTCGTCGGGACCGTCGAGATGGCTGGCCAGGGCCATCTGGATGGGGTGGGGAAGGGCACGTAACCAGAACGTGCGTGCGATGTCGGCGGTCATAATTCCCTGCAGCTGGTGTCGCAGCCGCCGGTAGAGGTGGGAGGGCTTCTGGTCGCCGAGGTGTTGAGGTTGGGAGAGGGCGGCGACTCGGGCGATTTTCGACGGCTGGTAGGTGTTGATGAGGCGGCTGCGGAGGTCGTCGTACGCAGCGGCGGCGTCGGGGGAGATATCAGAGGTCTGCAGCAGGATCTCGTAGGGCAGTAACGAAATGATCCGGGAATATCGAGTTTTCTGGCTGCGGATGTTGGCGGCCGAAAACGCTGCGTCTACTTGGAAAAACCAAAGCGCCGGGTCGTGCGTGTAGAAGGGGGGCAGCGACAGAGGGAACGCAGCGGACGCCGTCATGACGTTGGCGGCGGCTGCGGCCGTAGCGGCGGCGGCGGTGTCCGATGACGCAGAGGTCGGCGGGGAGAGCGTGGAGAAAGGGTTGTCGGCCAATGCGTCGGATGTCGCAGCGGCGGGCGGCTGCAGTGTGGCTGGTCGCAGGAGCGGCGGCGTCGGTGAGTTCGGGTCCATTTCTGTAACTAAAATTCAAAAATTTGACGTGGTTTTGAATTTTGAAATTCGCAATCGGCGGGAGCGGTGGTGCGTTGAGTTGAGAGTTGAGCGGTGAGGTGTGGGCCAAGAATTGCGAATTTACACTGACTGGTTGAAATTTTGAATTTAAAATTTGGGACACCGAACTATTTGACTGGGGCGACACATGAGGTGGGAAGGTGGGAAGGAAGAAGGTTGAGTGAACGTCGGGTTCACCACTGTGATGAATTTAAAATTCTCATCACGGTGGCGTGGAAGGAAGGTGAGTGAGTGAATTTAGGTAAAGGAGAAAAGGAGGAAAAGTCGCAGGCGGCTGTAGTCAACCGAACATCTACGACTTTTGGAGGAGAGAGAGGTGGTGTGGAAGGAAGGTGAGGAAAAGTCGCAGGCGGCTGTAGTCAACCGAACATCTACGACTTTGGAGGAGAGAGAGGTGGATGTGGGAATTTTACCTAGGCGGCTGTAGTCAACCGTTCATCTAGGTAAAGGAAAGGAGAGGAGAGGTCCCTTGTCTAGGCGGCTGTATTCAACCGATCATCTAGACAAGGAGGAGGAGAGAGGAGGTGAAATTCCCAGGCGGCTGTAGTCAACCGATCATCTGGGAGGTAAGGTAAGAGAGAGAAGAGAGAGCTGGTTAGAGGAAGTGTCGAATGAAGCTTGAGCGCCAGGATCCGGGGTTTTATAGTACTTGGGGGCCTCTCCCTCCAGCTCCTTGCTGGGAGCTGGTAGTGGGGCCCCAGGTTGAGTAACCCTGGGTTCTGTCGCCTGTCCCCACTCATGTCTTTATTTACGGAGCTTTAGTTTGGCGTTTGGATATTGGTGAGAACTTAATATGATAGGAGTGTTCCCGGGAGGGACTCACGACAAATTACATTTCGTTCATAATCATCGATAATAATGTCGAAAGGTGCTGAGGGCGGCGCAGATATCGATGTCACAAAGATACTGAAAATCATATCACAACAAAACGCACAGGTGATTAGTTTATTAGGTGCACTCCAACCGGGGCGTTCTACGACGCGGCCTATTCACGTAAATATAGAAAAGTATGATGAAACCGTTGAAACTTACGACGATTACATTGGCCGATTGGACTCATTTTTTAAAACACAACTAGTCCCTGATGACGCAAAAGCTGATATATTCATAGCTATGTTGCCTCCCAAACATCACGCCCTTTTGAAGAGTCTTCTCTATCCCGCTGAACTCACCACAAAATCCTATTCTGAGTTAAAAGATGAACTCGGAAAGCATCTGAATCCGACTCCTCTTGTTATTCCCAGCCGACATACGTTCCTCAACAGGAAACAGCAGGAAGGGGAAACCATCTCACAATTCATATCAGAACTCAGAAAGCTGGCCTCGAAGTGGAAGTACCCTACTTCAATGCTAGACACCATGCTTCGTGATGTTTTTGTGAGCGGGTTACGGTCCCGTGTGATGCTTGATCGGCTGTTTGAGGAAGACGACATTGCATTAACAAAGGTAGTGGAAATTGCCCAGGCCCTTGAGAAAGCTTCTGAGGGTACTTCTGAAATACTTCAACCCCTATCGTCTGTACATAAAGTTACTAAACAGACAAGAACAGTTTTCTCTCCTCACCAACGGTTTGCTACAAGTGTGGAAAAAAAGATAGCCACAAAGCCAATACCTGTAAAGCAAAAAACTTGTACTGCACCTTTTGCCGAAATTCGAACCACGTACAGAGCGTATGCATGAAACGACGGAGGATGGCTATGATCAAGCTGCTGCAGACAATGCCTCTGCCTGATGAGGAGGGGGGAGAGGGGGACTTTAACCACCAAGTTGATTCCCTGGCTCACGAATTTGAAGACATAGAAAGCCCATTCCATTCTGTACATCAAATGATTGATGATGAAGCAGATGAGTTACTGCATAATGTCATGGGTAATGGTTTTGACCCTGTCTTTGCTCTTACATCAGAGCCAGGAAATGGTTGTTACCCCCCACTAATGGTGCCCCTAAGTATTAACGGTCACCAGATGCACCTAGAACTTGACACTGGTAGCCGAAACACTATTTTGAACTCCACTACACTCTCAAAAATTTCATCAAACGCTCCAATCCGGCCCACAAGCACAATTTTGAAAGCCTTCAATGGCACAATCATCCGCCCAAGGGGGGTTGTACGGCTCACTGTGACTTACAATGACGTAGAAAAACAACTCGAAGCAATTGTGGTTGACGAAAATTATCCTCTTGTACTGGGGCGTGCGAGGATGGCAGAGCTGAACATAAAATTACAGAATTTGAACTTTGTAGGGCTTACGGACACAAAGCAGATGGTCAAGTCATTGCTCGACACGTACAATAGGGTGTTTGAGAACGAAGTTGGCCTGATAAAGAACTATCAATGCGATATAAAGCTCAAGGATAACGCCTGTCCCATTTTCAGAAAACCTCGACCAGTACCACTCTCCCTCAAGGCTGGCATTGAACGGGAATTGGATCGGCTAGTCACAGATGGAGTCCTTAAGGCAGTTTCAACGTCTGAATGGGCAACACCAATTGTCCCAGTGGTCAAACCTTCAGGTGAAATAAGGATATGTGCAGACTATTCAGCAACATTAAATCAACACATACAGGTAACACAACACCCCTTCCCTGGGTATGAGGATGTGTTCTCCACCCTGAGTGAGGGTTCGAAATTATCAACGCTTGATGTCCGGGCCGCTTTTTTACATATGGCCGTGACGCCAGATTCAGCTAAGCTGCTCACTATTACAACCCATCGGGGGCTCTATGAACCCCAGAGATTAATGTACGGTGTATCCACTGCTCCTGCCGAATGGCAGAAATACGTTGATACTCTATTCAGGGCTCACAACTGCTATGTTGTACACGATGACATAATAGTGACGGGGAAGACTGACCAAGAGCACTACCTTAACTTGGAAGCAGTGTTGAAAACCTGTTTACAGAATGGTATCCATCTGAACCGTGACAAATGTAAGTTCTTTGAAAAGACTGTCAATTTTTTGGGTTATCGAGTGGATGCTCAAGGCATACACAAAACAGCGTCCAAAGTACATGCAATTTTGAACACACCACAGCCACAAAATGTGAAAGACGTCAAATCATTTTTGGGACTTGTCACTTTCTACTCCAAATTTGTGCCTCATCTGTCAACGATAGCACAACCCCTTCACGCCCTCACTTCTAAGAACGTGGATTTCTGTTGGACAGAGGATTGTGCAAATAGTTTCGCTAAAATAAAAAAAGAAATAGCATCTGATCGCGTTTTGGTGCACTACGATGCAACCTTGCCTCTGACCTTAGCCACTGATGCAAGCCCATGGGGGTTAGGGGCAGTTTTGTCCCACGTTATCAATAGACATGAATTTCCAATTGCTTTTGCATCGCGAATGTTAAGCCAATCAGAACAAAGGTATTCAATGATTGACAAGGAGGCCTTAGCCATAAAATGGGCCATGTTTAAATTTTTCCATTATATTTATGGTCGACATTTCGTTTTAATCACTGACCACAAACCCCTAGTCCACATATTTGGAAGTAAACAGAAGTTACCTTTGCTGAGTGCCACTCGCATGCTCCATTACGCACTCCAGCTGCAGATATTCAACTTTGACGTCAGATACAGGAAATCTTCTGAGCATGGGAATGATGACGCCCTGTCGCGCTTACCTCAGACTTCTGATGAGTGGAAGAAATATGAAGCACATGACGAGGCCTCAGTATTTATGTTGATGCAATACGATCCATTGCCTGTCTCAGCAAAGGATATTGCTGCAGCAACCTTACATGATCCCCAGTTGAAGGTAATTTACAACAATCTTCTTGAGGGTACTTCTCTTGGGGACCAAGACTTCAAACTGTCATTGCATCAGGGGTGCATCTTTCACGGGATTAGGGTCTACGTCCCCTCTGTGCTCCGCCAGAAGGTTCTTAACGAGCTCCACGCTGGACATCTGGGGGTAGTTAAAATGAAGAACCTTGCCAGAGCTTACGTATACTGGCCAAACATTGATGCCAACATAGAATACCTCGCAAAACACTGCCCTGAATGTAACCTGTTTGCAAGAAATCCTGACAGGGTTGCCAATCACCACTGGGAACCAACAAAATGCCCATGGGAAAGGGTACACATTGATTTTGCTGGTCCATTCCAAAATAAGACGTATCTACTTTTAGTAGACTCTTACAGCAAATGGCCTGAAATTGTGTGTGTCAACAGCATGTCTTCCAACTCCACAATTATGCATCTTGCTGACCTGTTCACCAGATTCGGAGCACCAAAAGTGCTGGTCAGCGATAATGATGCTGCCTTCACCAGCCGAGAATTCGGGACATTTTTAAGACAGAATGGCATTGTGCACAAAACTGCCGCCCCATTTAACCCTTCAACTAACGGACAAGTTGAACGTTTGGTCCAAACAATGAAGCAAGCTTTGCGGAAACTCCTTTCCTCGCCTGGCTCATCTCAGGAGAAATTGAACAAATTTCTTGTTGCATACCGCCGAGCTCCCCATTCAGTAACAAATGTTTCACCAGCCCGATTGATGTTGGGACGGGAAATCCGCACAGCAATTGACCTCCTGAAGCCAACGTTCACCAAGGAACTAATCAACCAAGTCCCACCAGAAAATCCTGTTGTCTTTAATCAAGGAGAAAAGGTAGCTGTACGTTCCTACTCATCGCCCAACAGGAAGTGGGAATTTGGCTATGTGGTGAACAGAGATGGCGATTTACACTACAGTGTACAGGTTGGAAACATGGTCTGGAGGAGACATGTAAACCAGATGAGGACGATTGGCCAGGACCTGCAGATCTCCAGCGCAGCAATGCCCCGCCAGTCACAGCGTCCACGCGAGACACCTGCTGACCAACATGGACAACCTGAAACCCCACCTGTCTTTCATCAACCGTCACTGTCCTCGCCTCCGCAGCCCTCGCCGCCTTGCCAGCCTCTGCTACCGCCACGTTCTCCTGTTCTGCCTGACGCCAGCCATTTAAAACCGCGGCCTAGTGTGGCCACCAACAGCCCAAACCCACAGTCAAGCTCAGGGAACAATGAACCCCACGTTGCTCCCGACCCACTCGTGCCAGAAGAAAACAGCCTGCGACCCTCGGGACGCCTACGCCGAGCGCCAAGAAGATTGATTGAGGGCTATCCATTTTAGCAGGGCTCTAGCCTCATCAGGAAATCAACTCGACTATCTCAAAGCGGATGAGCTTAATGTATTTTAGTTTTGCACACAGAACAGTTTTATTTTCTAATTTCGTTGCCAAAAAAAAAAAATTCATTTCAAAGTTTCGAGTTCTTTTCAAAGGGGGAAGGGATGATAGGTACCTTGCATTACTGGCAACACTGCCGTCTTATAATGAGAGGTGATCGTATTATCTACGATATGAATATACACAGTTTACGTTCCACTCACAATCTACATACGCGTGCTTCTGCTTATTTATGCATACCTTCTTCCTTTAAAACATAACACCTCCTTTTCAGTTGGCCGAAAGATCTCTTAATGGTCACTCTTTCTTTTGTTAGTAAGTTATTAAAAGACCGTTCCATATCATTATTAATTAGGATTACGAAAAGGGACCATTAGCCATGGTTCAATGCCGTACCCACTATCCCCCAGTTCACAAGCGTAGATATGTCCGATGGCCGGGTTCTGGCCTTGACAGTCGAATGTGGAAGCCGAATATGATACGCGCCTGTATGTCACAGGCTGAAAATGACAGCATTTGACGTCACACGTCGCTTGCACGTTCAGTGTTGCTCGGACTTTTCTGTTAATATATTCGTCCCCATGCAACGATGGTTTTTCAATACCAGTATGAGTACGATCGACCGCACCAATTGCCACAGTTCCTTTGCCCGCGCGACTTCCTCTTGTGTTGTTGGAAATTTAATCCTCATGTCTGCTTCCGAAACAGTTCTATCCACAACAAATTTCACCGCCTAAGACACACTTGACTAGCGAACACTAAGTTCTTCTCCGATGCCTTTTTAGAACCCCGGATCCGCTAGATAGCGTAAACAAGCTTTCATGTTCAGCTCGGGGGATAGGGTACCACCACGAGTATCGTTGACAACATTTTTTTCCAATAAAATGTTCTGGGAGCCACTTCACATTTTCTTTCGAAAATCAAAATAAACTTCTCAAACTTTTGCCCGAGAGGTTCTTCGTGCCTTATAATATTTAATATTACGAGAATTTGTGAGTTCCTCGATAATTTCAAGTTCACAAGCAGCAAATAGCACGAAATTCACACTTCATAAACGCACAAATGAGAAAATATAACCCAATTGATATGATAACATTAAGGATGTGAATCTACTCTGGAGCAGATGCATCTTTCTTGGAGCATTTGCTTCTCAAGCGAAGCAAAAGAGTTGCTTTATTCATACGGAATACTCTTAATTGAAGGAAATACTTTTTTTGAGACCATGTGCCTTTTTGCTTTCCATTTTTTTATTCGTCGCACTGGAAGGATTTGCTCCGTTTTCTACAACTAAAAGGTTTTACTTCGTTTTATTCATACTAACCAAGGTTGCCTATGGTTTCCATCCATTGCCCTGCTGTTGGCCTCATTAGATCATCCCGCTCTCGCGCCCTCTCGTTTTCATGGACGCGGATTTTCCGCTTTCCTCTTTTCTTATTGAGCTCCTTCAAGGTATGATCCAATTTTGGGCACAAGGAGCTTGGGAACCTCAAACTGGAAAGCTACATCTTCAGATTTATATTCCTGATATCTTACAACGAAATCGCTGTGGACCTATTTGCGACACAATAATTCCCTAAGAACCATTTATAAACTTTTCCACGAAAGACGTATTTATGCATAGTCTAAGAGTGTAAAATTTCAAGACAATCTACAAGGCTTGGGACTGATCTTTCAGTCGTCTTTCAATCCGCAAGAAACCTGGAATATTACTGCTATCTTAAGGCGTTCTGACATTACTTCATTCACCATTATCTGATTCGCCATGACCTGAAAAACACGTAGCATATTTTTAGGTATAGGCCAAGTTCAACAACAACATGTAGCTCATGAATGTTTTTTGAACAATCGCTAACAAAAACCGTTGCATTTAGGTGTAGCGCCGTCCAAAGTGTCAACACTTTTTATTTTCATTTTTATTTTTTTAAACGTTAAACTCGTTTACAATGAGGTACGAACTTTCCATTTACATTTGTTGATAGGTATCTGGTATGTCGCTGCCTGGAGACTGAAGTGTGTACTTTAAATTGAAAACGACGCCAGTAGCTGGATCGAGGCTCTGGCGCCGTTTTAAATATATATACATATACAGGGTGTCCCGACTTAAGTTCACGATACTTTCAGGATCGATTCTAGAGCTCATTTGTAGAAGTCAAACTTCGCCAAAATGTTCGTACTGTCAAACAAAAAGATGAGTTCGAAGATGAGCAATTTTCAAAAATTCTAAGGGGGTCAAGTTTGATTTCAGAAGGGTCAAAAATCGGTAAAATTGCTAAAATCATGAAAAAATGATATACCTAATGTTACGAAAAGTGGTATGGTTTCTCGCTATATCATCTTTTTAGAAAATAGCACGAATCTCTCTTTGAAAATTCGCTCTTTTAGCCATGCTGCATGACTGGAACTTGTGTAAACTATCGCATAAATTGGAGGATATTTTCCAGGTAGGGTGGTAACGTTTCGGCTTGTCGACAGAGCTACGTTGGTATGTATGTGATTTTGTGAACCCGTATTGATCTCCGTGATTCAAAGGAAAAAGAAGTTTCTCCGTTGTCAAAAGTTAAATTCAATCTATCATGTAGGCTCATTCCGTATCCGTTTGTTGAATGATTACCGGATGTGGAACGGTGATGGTAGTGCAAGTCATAGAAGAAGGTCTATGCGCACCTTGTATTGAGTTTCCGTTTGTAAATAAGTAGCTACGCCCGTAATGATCTCTGCAAATCAATTATATAAAATATACAAGAGGTGATCGGTGCACATTCGGTATCTGATTCAGATACCAGTTTGCTGCCATTTTACCTCCACCACGCGCTCCACAACCCCCAGACCGAGAAGATGTATTTGTTTTCATGGGTTTAGGTACGTATTGTTTCCACGATAAGTACACGTACACTCTGTGCAGATTCACGTGCACTGGTCAGTGACCCACCACCAGACTCCATTACACCACAGGTTCTACGTGCAACAGTCCTAGTTCCGGGAACTGCCAATTTATTGAAGTAACAGTACAATCCACGGTTAGGTAATTTACGGATATATTCGAAGAATTCAATAACAATTCACTGTTTGCTGGTGGAACCAAGTCTGAGTGGGAATACAATGAAATTCAGAGCGTCGACTGGGCTTATTTCTCTGCAAATCCTTATGGGACCGTTTGCAACTCCCACAGCTTTGTCAGTGAGGACCGCGCGCGGAAAAAGTGGTCAGATAAATTTACCGCCTTGTTTTTAGTGGTGGGAAACAAGAGGAAACGGCAAGGTAGGGGAGAGGGAGCTAATGAAAAATGGTGTGCCACTGGGAACAGAGTTCGAGCCGCTCTAAGTATTTCCTCTGAAATAAAATGCTTTAGATTACTGTTGGCGTTTTCTCGTATTAGCACCAGCTAGTATTTCACCACACGGTTTATGCCTCTCTCTCGATTAAGAATCGAGGATGAAACGTGTGATTTCTGCATAGCTCAATGACTGCACTCTGTGTACGCTGAATAATATTTTTCCAGCTTCTGCCGTCTGACGCATACATCGCCGCCAAACTAACCCCCCCCCCCCCCCCCCATCACCCGGACGGGTCGTCAAGACCTTAGGGGCCCATTCATGACCTTGGTTTTCAAATGTTTCTGTACTTATATTCTTCATTATGGTCTAAATATGTGTTTTAATAAAGAATTGAATTGAACTCCTCAATATATCCTCAATATAACTGACTCAATATAACATGATTTCCCCCAATATAACTTACATGACAACATAAGGTAAGACAAGGAAAACTTCCGTGGGCGTGGTCAATCGAAAAGTGAGCACTGAGTGCATGCCATTCATCATGATGTGGGCCGTGATATACATAGGTAGGTGTGTAAATAATACCACGGAAATTTCAAAGAGGCTAAATCGTGTTGAAATTCAATATAATCATATCTTTCGGATCCGTATTAGTATCTACAGGAAAATCATGCCCTAATGGCCGGGGACCGCGATCCGTGAAAAAGCTCTGGCAGGAGCTAATTAAGAAGAGTACACACACAGAGAAGTTAAGATGGCACATTCAGAACCAAGGGGAGTGAGGACTTGAACGGAAGCGACCTCTTGCGAGGGAAGAGCATCTTGCGGTAGGTAAGCAAGATGAAGATTGTTTTCGCTACAACACTGTTATCCCCCAGTGGATCAAGAGTTGATACACTACTAACGATGAGATCTCAACCTTTGTTTTGGTGCCAAGTTATGAAACTTCAAATTACAGGGATGAGGTAGAACTACCAGGATAGCAAATAATAAACTGAATCTTCTGGATGCATCTATCAACTATAATTTACCTTGAATGTTAATTGCAAAACACTTACATTGTAACCCATTATTTTTTAAGAAAAACGCTGCAAATTATAACACAGCGTTTTATTATTTACCTGTATAGATGCCCCTTCTGAGTAGATCACTGTTTTCTATGGTCAATACCTACCCTCGTGCTCCAAAACTGGAGCCGGCCAGGCAATTACAGTTTCACAAATATGAGGTGGATTCAAGAATCTTATCGATAATTGTTGTTATTCATGAAGCATAACTACTAACCATCACTCTTCTAAACCAATACCTCGGAACAACCAACTCTATGACATACAGCCATGTGTGATTATAATCAGCTATTCCCTAGCAATGATAATAAATTATCTGGGATGGACCGTTTCATCCAAGATGATGTTGACGAAGGTTTTCGGTGCAACTTCAGGGCCTTACTGTAAACAAACGGCTGGACATACCATGCTCCAAGTGGTCTCAAAGAATTCTCAAGTTCGAGAACTATTTAAAAACGTAAGAAAATTAGATAACGGCGTCCTGGAAATGTCAACCCCTATTTTTCACCCCTCAGAGATGACTGACAGTAACGCCGAGCTTCGCGGACCAACTAGTCTCCAAATGGGACCCACAAACCAAATTTCATTAATTTTCATAACGAAGGAAACTGAGAAGTACGGCGGACGGCGTACCTATGGCGTACAGAGTCAGGCGGACGGACATTTTTTTTAATTCCAGACATTTTTTTATTCCACTTTTGGATTCCGACGTAGGTACCTACCTTGAAACGGAAACCGTCAAATTTTGAGAGGGGGTTAAAATGTTTATTATTATTTTCATGCTCGATTCCAAAGGTTCATTATTGAAAATAATAGACCAAAATGAGCGACTGGAAGATCATTTTCACTCACATCCTCATCCTTGGTTTATCCGTTTCCATTATAGGTCTCTGATGAAATACGATACATCCATTAGTATGATGGAACAGTAGATGTTCAAAATGAATATCCCTTCTTTTTAGCAGAGCATCATGAGCCAAAACTTGCTGCATCAGTTTTATTGCTAGCTTCCGACACCAAATCACCCGTCATAGCTACTCGCAACGACTGACTACCACTTCTCAAGGATTAGCGAATTAATTTGCAAGAAGCCCAAGAAGGGTTGGAGGACTCTCGAGATAGGCTTAGTTCTTTCTGGAACGCTGTAGCCCGAATGGGATCAGTTAACGCCAAAACGAGCAAGTCGACCACCTGAATCTCTGTACTATAGGTTCGAGGAACGATAAAACTGGGGCTGAGAAACTCGCCAGAAGTATTAGTTAGTCATTCAAGGTAGGTAGACTGATGAAACAGTTCTTAAGTCTGACTAACATAACACAGGTATGCGATACTTTCCACATTCGGATAATACCATGAAAAAGTGAATGTTAAGCATCCAGAATGAATTTCCTTAGAGATCTGACACTCCGTTTACCAGTTACTCTCACACAAACTGAAAGCTTCATAAACTGAGTTAGATAAAATACCTAAGTAGGACTGAAGATTACATTAAACTAGAAAATTCAATCCGAATGATTCAATGCCCTTGCACATTATAGCTGACTAAAGTATTTTGAATTAGAAGTACAAAATAACAAAATAACACGAAATAACCAATGAGCAACAAGGCTCGCTGATTTTGTATAGAGTACAATGATCATAGAGATCCTCAGTCACGAAGGCAAAATAGCATAAGTAATGCGGAAAAGCGCAATTCAATCTGATTAACGATGAATAGAACAAAGAGAATCGTTACTGTGGTGGTTTAGGTGATGGTGAGGCGAGGTATGGTGAGTGAGAATGGAGGTATCGGACCTAACGCCTCTGGTTAACACCTTTGACCAAAGTCAGGGAGGTTTCCACCACTAGACGCTAGAAGGATATGCCCAGTGGTTGCCACTCGTGGATAGTTTTACCTATCCGGTTCCACCATTCTGGGATCTTTTAGGTAGTTGAGGACGTGCCCAGTGGTTACCACTCATGGATAGTTTTACCTATCCGGTTAACACCAGTCTAGGATCTTTTAGATATAGGATGAAGGAGGCGTGAGAGGAGAAAGAGAGATACAAGTAATCGACTTGGTTTGAGTGTAGAATCATGGAAGAAGAGAGAAGGAAACTTCACTCCACGTAAAATGGGGTGCTGAGAAGCTTTCAGAGCAACCTAACGGAGGCGAATGGAACTATCCACAGTGCATGCCTGCATCAATAGAGCGCAGTGTGCCTGACATTCCCCCCCCCCCCCCCCCCTCCAGGCAACCTGACCTATTTTTGTCATTTGATATCAAAATTATATTTTTTGAGGCTATTTTAATGTTCTATTTACCATGGCGTGTTATGTTTCTGTTTTGCTTTACCTAACACTGCTTGATTTCGTAACTTCTTCTATTCATAGGAGTTGATGTAGACAAAAATTCGTGAAATGAAAAAAAAAAATTACCAAGTAGTTGCCCAACAAATAGTAGGTAAATAACGAAAATGAGTAGGTAGGCACCCAATTGAATTAATACAGGTTATTAAAATTGATAGTTTATTAATACAGTTGAAATACTTATTAAATTTGTTATGTACACTAAAAAAAGGGGTTAGATATTTGCACCACTTGACACAACACTTTCCTGGAGGCAAGCAGTGGAAAACTACGTCAGAGAACTATCTAGGTACTATGTACATTAGGAATGATGAAGACGATAAAAATTATAAAACAGAACGACGCGAAATGAGAAGTACCTAATAAAGTAAATAACACTAGGCAAGGCACAAGATCACATATCAGAATGGTGGATCGCGGAGAAAAACAAGAACGAGAAAAAGCCGTTGAAACGTGGATACTGCGAGGAAGGGAAGGTGAGGGGCGGAGCATGGAGGTCTTGTTGTGATGCACTAGCAGCGCTCGTGATTATTAGTAGTACTACAAGGCTACAAGCTTACGCTCGCCTCCACTAGGGACCGGGTTCGTCGAGGTGAAGAAAAGGTTGCACCCCATTTTACATGGAGTGACTTTTCCTTCTCTCTTCTTCCATGGTAGAATGAAGTAACAGGCGAGAAAGGCGAGTTTTTATACTACTTGGTCTACTCCCCCCCCCCCCCCCCCCCCACACAACAGTTGAAGGATGGTGGGAGATCCCTTACGGCCCTTTCGAGCTACCTGCACCTAGTCACGTCCGCCACTTCATTCCTTTGGTTTATGTTGTGAGATCCTAATAATATGCATGGAGTGATGTTCGGAGAGGATATCACGACAGAAGTTACATTTAAAGATCTTCAGAAATATGATTCATGCCGAAAAACTTATGCAACTGAATAACCAATGAGCAACAGGGCTCGCTGATTTTGTATAGAGTATAATGATCATAGAGATACTCAATCACAAAGCCAAAATAGAATAATAAGTAATGAGGAAAAGCGCAATTTAATCTGATTAACGATGAATATAACAAAGAGAATCGTTACATTTAATGATCTTCAGAAATATGATTCATGCCGAAAAACTTATGGAACTGAATAACCAATGAGCAACAAGGCTCGCTGATTTTGTTATCATGATCCTCAATCACAAAGGCAATAGCATAATAAGTAATGTGGAAAAGAGCAACTTAATCTGATTAACGATAAATATAACAAAGAGAATCGTTACATTTAATGATCTTCAGAAATAAGATTCATGCCGAAAAACTTATGCAACTGAATAACCAATGAGCAACAACGCTCGCTGATTTTGTATGGAGTATAATGATCATAGAGATCCTCAATCACGAAGCCAAAATAGCACAATAACTAATGTGGAAAAGCGCAATTTAATCTGTTTTACGATAAATATAACAAAGAGAATCGTTACATTTAATGATCTTCAGAAATAAGATTCATGCCGAAAAACTTATGAAACTGAATAACCAATGAGCAACAAGGCTCGCTGATTCTGTAATCATAGAGATCCTCAATCACAAAGCCAACAACATTATAAGTAATGTGGAAAAGCGCAATTTAATCTGATTAACGATGAATACAACACAGAGAATCGTTACATTTAATGATCTTCAGAAATATGATTTATGCCGAAAATTTACACAACTGAATAAGCAATGAGCAACAAGGCTCACTGATTTTTGCATAGAGTATAATGATCATAGAGATCCTCAATCACAAAGCCAAAATAGCACAATAAGTAATTTGGAAAAGTGCAATTTAATCTGATTAACGAGGAATACGTTTAATGATCTTCAGAAACATGATTCATGCTGAAAAACTTATGCAGCTGAATAACCAATGAGCAACAAGGCTCGCTGATTTTGTATAGAGTATAATGATCATAGAGATCCTCAATCACGAAGCCAAAATAGCATGACAAGTAGGTAATGTGGAAAAGGGCAATTTAATCTGATTAACGACGAATATAACAAAGAGAATCGTTACTGTGGTGGTTTAGGTGATGGTGAGGCGAGGTATGGTGAGTGAGAATGGAGATAAGGTATCGCACCTAACACCTCTGGTTAACACCTTTGACCGAAGTCAGGGAGGGAGGATTCCACCACTAGACGCTAGAAGGATATGCCCAGTGGTTGCCACTCGTGGACGGTTTTAACTATCCGGTTCCACCATTCTGTGATCTTTTAGGTAGTTGAGGACGTGCCCAGTGGTTACCACTCATGGATAGTTTTACCTATCCGGTTAACACCAGTCTAGGATCTTTTAGATATAGGATGAAGGAGGCGTGAGAGGAGAGAGAGAGATATAAGTAATCGACTTGGTTTGAGTGTAGAATGAAGTAACAGGCGAGAAAGGAGAGTTTTTATACTACTTGGTCTACTCCCCCCCCCCCACCCGCCACCACATCAGTTGAAGGATGGTGGGAGATCCCTTACGGCGCGGCCCTTTCGAGCTACCTGCACCTAGTCACGTCCGCCACTTCATTCCTTTGGTTTATTTTGTGAGATCTTAATAATATGCATGGAGTGATGTTCGGGGAGGATATCACGACAGTTACATTTAAAGATCTTCAGAAATATGATTCATGCCGAAAAACTAATGCAACTGAATAACCAATGAGCAACAAGGCTCGCTGATTTTGTATAATGATCATAGAGATCCTCAATCACAAAGCCAAAATAGCACAATAAGTAATGTGGAAAAGCGCAATTTAATCTGATTAACAACGAATATAACACAGAGAATCGTTACATTTAATGATCTTCAGAAATATGATTTACGCAGAAAAACTTACGCAACTGAATAACCAATGAGCAACAAGGCTCGCTGATTTTGTATAGAGTATAATGATCATAGAGATCCTCAATCACGAAGCCAAAATAGCACAATAACTAATGTGGAAAAGCGCAATTTAATCTGTTTTACGATGAATATAACAAAGAGAATCGTTACATTTAATGACCTCCAGAAATACGATTCATGCCGAAAAACTTACGTGACTGAAGTGGTAATTTGTACAAAGCAGACAAGTAGGTAATTACCTGAAAAAAGAATGCAAATAATCATCCACGAGTCGACTTCAAGAAATCCAGGTTATGTGAATAAACTTGGTTCAATAAATATTACAATACCTTCCGGAGGAATGCGTCGTCACTAGCTGGTTGAGTACCGGAGGTGAGTGCTTTCGATGTTAAAACATCATATGTACTGTATTCTCTCGACGGCCTGATGATGATGTCCTTACATCGAAAGCGCTGACCTCCAGAACTCAACCAGCTAGTGACGAGGGATTCCTCCAAAAGGTTATTACTACTTACACTAGCTGAAATAACCCTTTAGATTTAATTTGGTTCAACCAAGGTCATATTATACTTTATTCAACGGCCTTTTCCAAAAAATGAGTTCAAATTATTATATACTAAAGTGGTAAATCTCTACCAACACTGGTCACGAATGTGACTGCTAATATAAGGTGTGATGCTCTGAAATATTCAAAAGGCTTCGAGTTGAAAGCCAGGATCCGAGCGAACGAAAAACCCGCAGACAGTTCTTTCAACTTTATCCAAGTCGTGCATGAATCCTGTAGGCTCGCAACTCGTCTTCACGAAAAGGCATTAGCATTACAAGGCAGGTTTAACCTTCTAGAAATTCCAAGCGTCACTACCGTTACGAGGTAGCGGCTCCATGGCTATTCTATCAACTATTCATTGCTCTGTAAGCCTCAAGTCGGTATTATAGCTGAGTCAAATTGTCTCGTTTGATACAAGAAGCTACACGGAACAATATAGAATACTAAATAGCTGAGTCAAACTGTCTCGTTTGATACAAGAAGCTACATAGAACAATATAGAATACTTGATACAGAACAAGAGCTATAACTGACTATTAGATACAGGGTGCTCACAACTGTACTGCCAGGAATTCTCAAAGCAACTGTCTCGAGAGGATCATCCAGGTGGAGGATGCCAATAGAAAGTTCCAGTCATGCTCATTGCTATAAAGAGCGAATTTTCAAAGTAATATTCGTGCTATTGTGTAAAAAAATGACATAGCGAGAAACCTAACACTTTTCGTATCAATTTTTCGTAATTTAAGATTTTTTTTACCGATTTTTGATCTAAAAAAGTCAAATTTGACCTCTTTTTTTTGAGAAAAATATTTCTATCATCGAAACAGTCTCTCTTTCTGTCGTGAATCACCATCCCACACAACGTCAGGTGAATTAATACTGATTTTAGCCCTTAATACCAATATTTGTAACTCCAAAATCTACATTTGACCCCTATTCTGTACAAAAAGAAGTACCTACTGAAATTGTCTTTTTCAGCCTTTACACAACCTTCCATACCACTTTAATATAAGTAATTTTATGTAAATTGTTCACGATTTTAGTCGTTTTTACCGATTTCTGAACCCTAAAAACTCAAACTTGACACCATTAGAAAATTGCTCATCTTCGAACTCATCCTTTTGTTTGGCAATACGACCAAACTGGCGAAATTTGGGATTTTTATCATGTACTGTATCGTCTGGAGTGACAAATATATATATATATATATATATATATATATATATATATATATATATATATATACATCCTGGTATCATTGTGGCTACCACACACAGAAAAGTTGCATTTAAAGTGGCACCCGTGTGCATGCTGCATCCGTATAAGGGTGCCACTTTGAAATCCCTACGTAGTTTGGAGGTTAATAGAAGAAAAAAATTGAAACGCTTCGGAAGTGCTGCAGGTATCAATTATCAACAACTATCGATACACAGAAGGGGGTAAATCGATAAGAGGAGTCAGATATATTGATTTGAAAATTGTCACATGGGTGCCACAAACATAGCAAGATGGATAACAATTATACGGCGATAGTTCCCGGTTTTTCCAAACGCAGCGCTGGTGCCAGTCGAGAATATACACAGTATATCATAAAATTGACGAAGACCTATCATTGCGACCTCCGGAGATTTGGCAACACTGTTATCAGAGAATCAGTCGACCAGCCCAAGCCCCTCGTGGGCTGTAGGGCCATGGGGGCTTGTCAGAAGAGCACTTTTGGAGTATCAACTCATTTAGCCCAGTCAAATTAGAAAAGAAAAAAGGTACCAGCGGGAGAAAAATCCTAAAAATTTGAAATGTGGCATGCTTGTTGATTGGTACATCATACAACCGTGAAATATTGGCACTTCGTGCAGTTTTGGGCTTATAACATCCAAACGATGATTCTTACAGAAAATTTCACTCGAACAAAAATTAAAGAGCATTAAATTCTACTTAGAATGATTGTCTTAAACATCAAATTTGGTTCAGCCGTTTGGCTGGAATTGACGGTCTAAACTCGGAAATTTTGTCCATTTTGACTGAAAAGTGTGTTTCACACGCCTGCAACTAAAAATGGGTATTCCAAATGAAAAATATCATATAACTAAAGTTGTACATCATTCAATTCTGAGTTCAAAGCACCCATATTTTTTATAAAAATTGCAATTTAAAATTTTAATTGATCTAAACTTTAATATTTCAATCAAATATTTTGAAGTCCATCTTTGGCATCGAACATGGTTGGAGGGGGGGGGGGGGGGGGGAGGGGGAGTAACCCCCTAAAAATTTGATGGTTACGTTTCAAGACATGTCGAATCCAAAAATATATGAACCAATAATTTCTGTCCGTCCGCAGTACGCTGCGCTGTTACCATAAACCAAAATTAATTAAATTTGGTTGGTAGGTTCCAGTTGTGGTCTTTTTGATCCGCGAAGCTCAGCGTTACCGGCGGCGGTCCGCTTTTGTTCAAATTCAGTAGTTACCTAGTTGGGGTGGTGTAGCTCCTAGGTCGTCCCCTGTGAATTTGGTGCTCTACAACTTTAGTTACCTATATAACACTTTTCATTTCGAATAATCGTTTTTGAGTTTAGGACAACTTTTGTCTGCCAAAAAACCTCAAAATGGTAGGACTTTTTCCAGTTTTTAGGTTACCTATCTATAAGATTTACCTGAACGGTCCATCTTACATGAATCATCTTAATGAAGTCCATCTTTGGCATCAAACATGAGGGAAAAGAAAAAAGTTTAGCCCCCTCAAAATTTGACGGTTTCGTTTCAAGACACGTAGAATCCGAAAATAGATTAAACAATAATTTCTGCCCGACCGCTGTACGCCGCGCCGTACCAGACACTTTTCTTTGTTACCGCAAACCAAAATTAATTAAATTTGGTTGGTAGGTTCCAATGAGGGTCTTTTTTTGTTCCGCGAAGCTCGGCGTTACCGGCGGCGGCCGCCCGATTTTGTTCAAATTCAGTGATAGTTGGGGTGGTGTAGCTCCTAGATCGTCCCATATGAATTTCAAATCGCTCGGATCATTATGTAGTACGACCACTGTGCTTGCGCAGACGCAAAATCGAGGTACTTGATTTCTCATTAACCTGTGTTTGTTCATGTTGCTGTCTGGGGACAAGTACGGAAGCCTTACCTATTAATAAAGCGTTACCTATTAATTTTGAAAAACTCACGACTTCTTTTTTCCCTATTTGTAGAAGTATTCGTAGAAGCTAGGTTAGTACAAAGTCGGTTATACAGTCGTATTCTATCATTCTTTGACCGCCCGATTTCGATGGCATTTTTAGGAACGGTTCTTCAAACTAGGCGTAGGAATTTTCGTTCTACCGATAGATATACATCGAACCAAATTGTTGTTCAAGTTGCTAAAGTATGTACCTATCGACCAAATCGAAAATAACCATCTTTCTCGAAACGAAATAATATCGCGGAACAACCAACTCGGTTTCATGCAGCAATTTCTTTTCAACCAATTAAAATTGTAAATTGAATATTTCAATATAGAAACACTGCAAAGTCCTTGTCGCATGGGTTTATTATTCTTTTAGACTTACCTACAGAAATGTTAGCTGCTCATTTATAGTTTCTCAAAAACACGTTTTTAAAAACAAATTATCTTTGATCAATTATACTGCCATCTAATTGTCTTGATTCACCTGTTGATATTAATTTTTGTGTTATTATACAAATTCATGGTGATTTCAGACAATTTCCCAGGTTTCTGACCCATAAAAAATGAATTCGGGGAGCTGAACGTTAGGTACAACCTCAATTCTTAACTCTTTGGTCAGAATCAACTTCATATTCGGTCTTCGTGCTCTGAAAAATATGGAAAACGGTACCACGCAAGCTCATGTTCACCAAAACCTCAAACACTGTAAAACCCCTATTTTTACACCCATTCCCCCCCCCCCCCCTCCCTAATAAACCAAAAGGGTTCCTCAATGAATCCAGCAAGACTTTGCTAAGGTACCGGGCTTTCATTGACAAATATGATGAACAATACAACCATAACAACAACAATACAACAATACAACTTTAATAGAAAGATAAAGGAGAACTTGTACTGTTGCCACATTTCCCAATGATTCCAACAAGTGCCATTCGAAATCAAACGTTTGCCGTTGTGGATTGAATTTGGATTGAATTGTGTGGATTGAATTTGGAAATACATTATGAGTCAGATGTTTGTTCCCAAAATTTAAAATTTTAATATTTGTCTGCCGAGCCTTTGCGGCCTTGACAGTTGACTTACAAGTGTCTTTCAGTTCAGGATATAGTGTAGAATCAAGAAAAAGAGAAAACAAACGCGGAAAAATAAGTCAGAAGTTGGTTGCCAAATAGATTTGACATTTTGGTTTATTATTTTCAATAATGAACCATTGGAATCGAGCATGGGAAAAAAACCCTCCACCCCCCCCCCCCCCCACCATCAAAATTTGATGGTTTACGTTTCAAGGTATGTAGAATCCGAAAATGTAATAAAAAATTTCTGTATGTCCGCCGTACGCTTGTACTGGCCACTTTTCTTAGTTACCAGGTTCAGCAACCAATATTTAAAACGCTGCAAATCCCTGCACAACGGTTTATTATTTTGTACAGATCACAGCTCTCTGTATAGATAACCCGTCGATATAATATAATATGTACTATTCTATACATATTATGTGAATCGCAGACCCTCTGTAGGTTAGTACCTAACCCCGTACTCGTTACTAGGTACCTACCTAAATCACGAGTTAAATGTTGCTAAAATAATTCTGTCGATGACAAACAGTAACTAAAACGGCAAAAAGAAACGCAAATAATGAAGTTCTGAAGAGAAATTGTTGATGTGGAGTGAAATAGATGCCCCTTCTGCGTAGATCACTGTTTTCTGGGGTCAGTACATACTTTCGTGGTCAAGTATAATGAACAGTGTGTAATAACTTGCCCATCAATAATACTTCAACGGCTGTTCAAGTTGCAAAAGTACCGATCAACAAAATCTAGCCCCTTCATGGTAGATGAACCTTTGTGTAATAATTGACCGTTGTAAAATAATTTACCGTTATGTAATAATTTACCGTTGTGTAATAATTTGCCATTGTGTAATAATTTACCATTGTTTTATAATTTACCCATCAACAATACTTCAACGTTTGTTCAAGTTTCACACCTACAAAATCCAATAGTCCATCACTTTTCAAATGAAATAATATCGCACAACAACCAACTCGTCTTCATACAGCCATCCTTGATTATAATCAGGTGCTCCCTAGTGATGATTATCTGGGCCGGATTTATACCGTTGATTCACGATCGTGTTGACGAAGCTTTTTGTTGCACACGAACGGCTGGACATGCAATGCTCCAGGTGGTCTCAAAAAATTGTTTAGCTGGAGACAAATTTGATAACGTAATAAAAACCATACCCTTCTATCGAAAGTTTTCGAGCTACTGCGTTCTTAAAATTTCAACCCCATTTTGAACCCCTTAGAGATGACTGACAGTAACGCCGAGCTTCGAGGACCAACTAGACCCCGAACGGAACCTATAACCCGAATTTCGTCAATTTTTTTTCATGGTAACCGAGAAAAGTGGCCAGTACAAAGTACGGTGGACAGACAGAATTTTTTTTATTGCATTTTAGGATTCTACATACCTTGAAACGTAAACCATCAAATTTTGAGGGGGGGGGGGGGGGGGGGTTAGAATTTGTTTTTCATGCTCGATTCCAGTGGTTCATTATTGAAAATAATAAACCAAAAATTAATTCGAAAAATACACCTTACACTCTTTTGGTAGAGGTCTTGAATCCATCAGCCATTTTATCAACTGAAATGACCCATTTGGATCCATTAGGCGATCAGGGCTTTCCTGGGAGACGCACTAGGGTAGGTTTTGACCACAGAATTCAGTGTTTCTACACCGGTAAGTCATAAACCGTTGTGTAGTAATTTGCAGCGTTTTTCTTTACATTTTCGGATTTTACGTAGGTACCTTGAAATTAATGCTTTCAAAATAATTGGTTTAATGCTCGATTCCAAAGGTTTTTTATTGAAAATAATAACACAAAAAAATAGTACTAACTTGTCCCATGGACAGAAGAACAAAATCGTGGCAACTTATTACAGAACGGTGTATAATTTAAATCACTGTTTTCTGTTGTCAATACCTACCCTCGTGGACCCCCAGGAAAGCACTAAATCGAGTACTGGAGCCGGCCGGGCAGTTACAGTTTCATAAATATGCGGTGGATTCAAGAATGCTGTGATTAGTAAGTTATTTGTTGATATTCATGAAGCATGTGTGTTAAGCTACAAAAGTAGGTACCCACCAATTAGAAAAATAAAAAATAACAATCATTCTTTATATCAAATAATATCTTGGAACAACCAACTCGACTTCATACAACCATCCGCGATGGATGCATACCATTTCATTAGCGATCATATTGACGAAGGTTTTCGGTGCAAACTTCAGGGCCATAATGTGAACGAACGGCTGTACATACTCCAGGTGGTCTCAAAAAATTCTCAAGTTCGAGATCAATTTAAAAACCAAAAACCCGAATTAACGGAGCCCTGAAAATGTCAACCCCTATTTTTCTCCCCTTACAGCCGAGCTCCGCTGACCATTCAGACCCCAAATAGGAACCACAAACCGAATTTCATTAATTTGGGTTTATTATTATGAATAATGAACCTTTGGAATCGAGCATGAAAAAATAAAAAATGTAACCCCCCCCACCCCCCCCCCCCACCATCAATAACCCATCAAACTTTGAAAGTTTCCATTTCAAGGTAGTATGTAGAATCCGAAAATGCAATAAAAAAATTTCTGTCCGTCCGCTGTACGATGTATTTAGCACTTTTCTTAGCTACCATGAACCAAAATTAATGAAATTTGGTTTGTAGGTCCCGTTTGGGGTCTAGTTGGTCCGCGAAGCTCGGCGTTACTGTCAGTCATCTCTAAGGGGTGAAAAATGGGGTTGAAATGTTCAGAAAACCGTAACTTGAAATTGAAACGTTTCAATAGAAGGGTTTGGGTTTTTTTACGTTTTTAAATTGATCGTGAACTAAAGAATTTTTGAGACCACCCGGAACATTGTATGACCAGCCGTTAGTTTGCACAGAAAAGCTTCGTCAACATGATCGTGAATCAAACAGAATAAATCCGGCCCAGACATCATCGCTAGGGAGCACCTGATTATAATCACAGATGGCTTTATGAATTCGAGTTGGTTGGGATGATGGCTCTTTTGGATTTTGCTGTTAGGCACTTTTGCAGCTTGAACAATGCTTCATGAAGAACAATAAATGATTAATTATAGAATTATTGAACCCCTCGCATTTTTATGAAACTGTAATTCCCTTGCCGGTTCCAGTACTCGATTTAGGCTTTCCTGGGTAAGTACATTGAAACGGAAAACGTCTTATTTCAGGGAGGGGTTTACACTTTTTATTTTTATATCCGATTCCAGTTGAAGATAATAAACCAAAAACAGGATTTATTGAAAAGTTGTGTATTTTACACAACCAGGTTTACCGGTACAAAAAACCCACGTTTGTACCGGTTTCACTGACCAAACCATCGTCAGTAACGAAAGTAGCAAAAGACGATGGTTACTGACGATGGTTTGTGTTGGGATCGGCTGCTCCTCCACAACTCATGTATTGTGCCAACATGAAGTACCTCAGAGTGGAGACCCTCCGACCCCCCTCTGATCATGTCAGGGGAATATAAAAGAGCCAGGGGCCACTAAATATACAACCATTCTCAATCAATCTTCCGGCCTCGTCTGTTGCTTCCTACATCACTACACTGGTGACCCCGACGTCGACAACGCCGCTCAGCGCCCGCCGTTTGACTGCGTCGTAGCACCGCCTCCGCATCAACGCGCCCCACCACGCGCGGCCCCCACCGACGCCACAGCAGCGCCCCACTTCGACGCCCGGGCCCCGACGGCTACTCGCCGGCCCAACGCCTCTTTTCGGCCACACCACGCCTCCCGGGGGATCTGTTCACTCAACCGCCACCGACAACTGTACCCCTCCGCACGAACGAGTCCTACCGCCACTACACACAGTCTTATATGCCTACTACCATGCGCACAGCGACCCATGTGTACGTCCGCGTTGACACACCACGGGGTAAACTAGAGCCACCCTACACCCGCCCCCATCAAGTGCTAACCAACGACGGGAAAACAGTCACATACCTAACGGACGATCGCCGCACGCCATCGGTATCAATCGACAGATGTAAGCCGGCACCCCCACCTACGAACAACACGGGACCCACCGCAACACCGCCAAACGCCCCCCACCACACAACGATGGCCATAAATTCGCCACTACAGCGTCCACGGCAACCGCCGCTCCCGCCAAACCACGCCCGGAGCCCGAGCCTCGCCCGCCAACACTACGCACTCTATGCCACCGCCCCACGACAACGACCCACACAACCACCCGGACAGCCACCACGGAACGACCACAACCAGCACATGCACCTCCCACGCCCGGCACCCGCCACAGCGAAACAACGAAAATTTAACTCATTTTTTACTTAAATTCTGGGGGGAGCAGTGTTGTGATCGGCTGCTCCTCCACAACTCATGTATTGTGCCAACATGAAGTACCTCAGAGTGGGGACCCCCCGACCCCCCTCTGATCATGTCAGGGGAATATAAAAGAGCCAGGGGCCACTAAGTAAATATCACAACCATTCTCAATCAATCTTCCGGCCTCGTCTGTTGCTTCCTACATCACTACAGTTTGATATTGATCACCAAAACCGGTACCTTTAACAGTGTTTTGAGTTTTTTCGTGTATTAGTGGTAACAGACAACCTTAAAATAACTCCCTTTTTTTATTTCGCAATGGAAGGGGGTTTTGTCAGAAATACGGGGCAGTTGTAATATGACCCCTGGTTTCCTTTCTATATGAGGTATCATTATATGACATATAAATTATGGAATTGAATTTCCTTTCTGAAGGGTTAATGCGATGAAGTTCCATTTAAATTTGATCACCCAATTAAATTTGATTATTAAATTGAACAAAATCCATTGTTACAGCTTGTAGTATGGCTAGCGACCTAGTGAAAATTCCGCGAACTGGCCGTTCTCGAATATTGTCGTATACAATTACGTAGGTATACATCAGGCTGTACCAAATTTTAAATTTTTGGTGCTCAATGAAAGCAGAATTTATTGCTATACCCCTTTTCATTCCAAAGGGTTTTCATAGAATGGTCGTTCCAGAGCCAGCCGTTTGTTCAGTCATGAATTGAGAATTTCGCCAAAAATGAAAAAAATACTGGTTTTAGACATACATTACAACTGTAATGTACATCTGGAATTGACGTTTGAGATAGTGATTCGATGCCAAAGTTAATGTTTTTCGGTTCTAGTGGTGGAATGTAGGATGTACGGTTTGGAAGATATACCTAACTAAAAAATTAAAGTGCCAAAATGTCGATGTGTTTTTGCTCTCATAAAAAAATTAAGCTAACCACCTGTGACCGTGCAAACGCAGATTACTCTTACTTAGCATCAACTGAAGGTATTAAACTCTTATTTAGCATCATCTGAAGGTACTAACACGGTTTCCTGTTTTTTGTCAATTAATTCCTGGAAAAATCTTAATTTTATTGGCCTAGTTCCTTATAGGTACATATAGAAATGTTTACTCAAATGAAACAGTGACGTTTTAATACATACATAGCTCAATTCATTTCCTTGCTGCAAGTTTATCCATCCAGAAATAGGTAGGGGTTTTGTGGGAGTTGAAAAATCGACCGTATTGGGTACTGCAGAGATGGATTCTAAGTCTAACAATTAAATTAATTGTCTTTTATAACCCTGAATTTGACCTCAATGAGTATATCCCGGGGGGAACTTTTTTAGACTCTGTAGACTTCGCATGATTACTATGAGAGGTGAAGAGCTAATCGGTGGTGGAGTAAGCACAAGCTTTGAAAAGCTTGCATTAGTGCCCGCCTGAGACGAGGACCAGTTGCCACCAACTTTGGGGTTACTAAGATCTAACGCTGCGGCCTGCATGGTCACCCCGGGCTACGATTCTACACTACCAGGTTAAATGCTTTCCCCACTAGAGATTTGGCAACAGCGCATGGTGCCATATTGATAGCACTATGTTCAATGTATACACAAGTGGGTTCTGCAATGATGTGAATTTGGATAATGTATACTTCGGGTGCCATATTGATCTAAGAATGAAAAGATGCCATAATGATAGCATTATGGGATTTCATTTCTGTTTGCAATTTCAAGATAAATATTACACCCATCACTTTCTATCAATGTAACGGACCAGTATACACCTTAAAAATTCGATATATATTATTAGATTGCAAGGGTGCCACAATAACGCGTTATGTGCGGATGCCACTATGATAGCAGGATGCAAATATATATATATATATATATATATATATATATATATATATATATATATAATTTGATCAATAAAATTTAAAAAAATACTTGGGTACCTCTATAGCAGTATAGAAAACGTGGCTACTTAATCTTGGTCAACTACAAAACTTTTCATCCACCAAAAAAATGGATAAATGTCTATAACTCTCTCTATGGTTATCATAATTATACAGAAACAGGTGATAATATGAAAAATAATATCACTGCCTAGATAAGTAGGTTCTGTGTAGGTATAATACGTACATCTTCCTGTATGTATGATGCGTATAGGCATCATGTAAGTATGATACGTACCTAGATAAGTAGGTATCCGGAACTTTGGCAGAACTAAATCTGTCCCCACATACACACAATTTATGATCTGATAGAATATCACCTTCAACTTCACTTCCGAAGTCACTGCAACTATCCCCCGAGTCTTATGTGTCTTTTAAGTTCATTTTTGATACTGTATTCACTTATGAACCGAGTTCATCTTTGGAAGACGGCCAAAAACTGTAACTTTAACTGCAAGACAGAGTAATTATACGAGACGCAAGATCTAAAACTACCCAAAACCGACAATTTTGGATAAACGCAAATCCAGGGGAAGAACCACCCACCACGAAAAATGGCGCGCACGCGCGGGTAACTCGGCGGTAGGTTTCATATATGACAAGCCTTTTGTCATTCGAGGGTTAAATATTTCCACAGTTAATAACAGGCTGAATTCGTGTATAAACTACTTATACCCCGGGCCATGAGTAATGCCTGTTGTTGTTCCCACCGTATAAGTTGGTGGACGGAAACAAATGAAGGGGTGCGCAAAGAGAGGTTGTGGTGAGCAATGTCACTAGTTTTGAGTGGGAAGGGTGATACGCAGGATTGGAGTGGGCGCCCACATAAAGATGACAATTTGCATACTCATTCCCCCGTCAGACCAACCATACAAAGTTTCAAAGGACAAATTCGTCGTTTGAAACCACCGGGACGCTCCTTTTGTTTTCCCACTTCCCCTTTCCCGCTTGACAAACGACATCGCCCGTGTTGTTTACCCTCTTTTCGACCGTGTAAAATCTATGGCTTGTCAAGCCTCTGTCCCCTTCATATGACTTATTCGTATTTTTCCAACTTGGTTTAACGTAAAACGGACAGAAAGATGGTAATAAAATAACTTGAAAATTCACGTCGTGGGAAACGGTCTAACGAGGACCATTGGCGTTGCGCATATAGCCGGTGACGGGGTTACTGCAGGCCGATAGTCTTAAGTTCCGCATACGTCCCTTATAGTCATACGTTCCGCACACTTTATATCCTTTACTATAGTAGTATTATAAGAATAACAATCACAGAAATAAAAAAAATGATATCTGCAACCCCTTACCATGACCTATGAGGTCAAAATAGCATTACTCCATTCCGGTAGCTATTTTGGTCAGAAACATGCTTAGGCTTAGCGACCGTTTGACCATGAGCCCCTCGTGAGATTTTGGTGCAGTCTAACTTGAAAGAAACAGTGGTGCAACGGGGAACTTTCATAAATCGGAATATCGCGTTTTTTACGTCAATATTTCACGTCGTAAACCCAAAATTACCTGTTTTTAATTTTCAATTTGCAGTGTAATTACTTATTTATTTATTTATTACACAAGAAAAAACGTCAGGTACAGGTCAGAATAAAGAACAACATGGAAGAATGATGATGAAAATAAGAAAAAAATAATAGAAATCTGAATATACTATAGGCGATAAAGCAATTAGTGTCTTTGTACAGGTTAGGGAGCTTTTAAAAAATTCCAAATAGGGGATGTCATTGATGCAGACGATGTCATTGAAGATTTGCAGACTGAGGGATTCGCAGAAGAGTACCCACAATTAACTGTGTCAGCGAGATTTTCACGTAGGGTGAGTGAGGAGACCAGGCTGACAAACGTAGCCAAAATTCTTGAAGTTCAAATAATTCCGGAGATGACCAGTTTGCTGAAACAATTCACGTGTTGGAATTGGGTGAATCGAGTTGTGAATGAATATTGACATATAATGAGTGCTTATGAATCATGTTGTACCAATGTGTATATCATGTTTTTAGCTGTCCGAATACTCTGTGAAAAATCTTACGCGACGTACCAGATGATGGTCCTTTGTTCCCTAATATTTGTTCATAAGTTTAATAAATGAGAGTTAACTAAATCCAAAAGTGGAGTGGTGGGGGGATTCTGGAAAACTGTACCTAGTAGAGGACTAGAACTACCAGGGCCCCCAGCGACGTGTTTGGAAGAACAACATATCGTAATAAATACATTGTTACGTTGTAATAATATGTTTTCTGCTCTGAGCATTACAGACGGTTGGAGGATAAATTAACTTCCTACAGTCTGGCGAGGAAACGTTTTTTAAAAACAGTTATACATGAAAAAAAAATTAGTGTGTGGGGTCGTTAGCACTCCCACCCAATATTCAGAGAGTTACTGAATCTCATTGAGTCAAAATGGAATGAAACCTTTACGTACGTCCGAGCGGGAGGTGAAATAAATTCGCTATACGCCAAATGGGGAGCGTTTCTGGTCCCTGTAAAAACTTCTCTGTTAGAAATTACTGCACAATTGAAGAATGTGAATTGGTTGTTACTACGTCAGTGGTCAGAAGCACAGGATTGGCGAATAAGGAGATTAGGGTATTTAATCTAGTTTTTAAATTCGTTCAGCAGCCTAGCTGGTTGATTTCAGCGGGGGCTTTCCGTAAATTTGCAAAATGTTGAGAATTAGAAGATTAGGAGTGGGGGTAACTTGTTTTGAAACTTCAAGCTGATTCAGGAACCCTGACGTCATGCGAACACCCGCGGAATGTGAATTTAAAATTGGCACATATCCGGCTTTACAAAGTACACCATTACGAAACCCCATTGCAATGTAAAAGTTTGCATATTGAGACCCACTGGAATATTTGTACGGGAGGGCGAAATGTTCATAGAAACTACCCTATTCACGACTCCCATTGATATATTCACCATCAAGCTACCCCTGAAGAACAGCAGGTTTTCGACATCCTCTCACGTGAAATGCCGGGAATGCGTAAGATATCGATCACCCAGGTCACGGCTCTGCAGCGATCGGATATACTCGTATCACTTATGGATGGATCGTAGACATTCTATGGAAATTCTGTTTATAAATTTGATTCATGCATTCAGTCTCACTACAGCGTTGACGCCTGAAAATGAATCGTTCCCTTAATATTTGCATCCGAGTCCGCCAAGGTAGGGGAAGCTTTGTTTTCACTCGTGAGAGGAAAACTTTTTTCTCCAGAATCAAAATTTCCACTCGCACATTTTGTTTTCATTTATATATTTATTTAAATTTTCACGGACAATAGCCCAGTTATAATGAATAATGTTTTAGAGCTTTCCGAAATAATTTGGTCCAGGGTCTGTACGTCCGCTAATTAATAGGGCCCAACCCGCATGATCCATGGAAGGTTCAGCAAAATGGGATTTGAAATGGGGGAAGTAATCACTTCAGAATCTCATAACATAAAAGTCATAACTTCCTAATTTCAAATCCGATTTTGCTGTATTTTCAAGGGATCATGCGGGTTGGGCCCAAGATGGTACGCATGAATTTGGTGGGTAGTTGGGGTCTTTCAGAAATAATGAATGAATTTCATAACAGTAGCATGAATCGTAGCCACTGCGCATGCGCTAAACTTAAATACAAATATCTACACCGTTTGCCCTTCTTCTCGCTCTCACATTATAGTAGTGATGGAAGTTTTGTGTGTGTTAGTGATCTATACGATCATGTTATCGGAAAGAGGAAGCTATGGCGTCATTCCCTTTCCTTCCCTCATCGACCCTCTTCCCACCTCATCCAACCCCAAATCCTGGCTGCGGATTTGAGCCTTGGATGGCCCAATATAAAGGGCTTCTAGATTGGAATCGTAATATCCCTTTTCAATTGTTGTAATGGCTACAAGGAAGCTTTCAGCCACTCCTTGGCCGAAGTTTTCGTGTACGGATTGGTATCCCTTGGTTTCAAAATGTTCTTCTTATCTTAAGAATATGGAATAACTTAGGAATATATGACTGCATGATTAGGTCCTCATAATCGTAGCAAGATCGCACTGTAATTCATGGGGACCGAGAAACAATTCAAGAATCCTTGAATCTGGTTGATTGAATCGTCACCCATTTGCGGAAATTATCGGCTTCTCCATTCAATTTCAGTGGTGCTCTTCATACGTCGTTCCTGTTTTTGGAGGCTAAAGAATAGGTTCCATTGTTTGGTTCAGAAAATGTTTTACTTGACTAGGATATGCAGCTCCTAATAAATTCACATAACATAAAGTTCGGCCAGTTGATAAAGAACATGGACTACCTGAAATTACTCTAATTTTCCATCGGTTTATCGATTCAGATGTAACTATTTCTGTTTGGAGTCATCCTTGGATGACCCAAACCATACCAACCATTTCTTATCAAATCTGAACATTTCTTATCTCGAAGCCATTGACACCTATTTTAGGAGTTTGGCGTATGGTAGAAATTTCTGGACATTTAGGCAGACGGACATGCATGGAACGAATATAGTTCAAAAACGCTGCAAAGTCCTTGTCACATGGGTTTATTATTCTACTGGACATACCTACATGAATGCTGGCTGTTTATTTATTGTTTCTTTCATGTAAAATAATTGAAATAGCTATTTTTGGCGGATTCCACCAATTTCGGCCCCAAAAACTTGAATTAGGCACGCTCCTTTTTTTTTCAAATTATCTTCGATCATTGGTAGCACCATTTAATCGTCTTGATCCACGTGTTGACACTTTTTCTGGTCTTATTCTACAAATTGATGGTGATTTCAGACGATTTCGTAGGTTTTTGACTCATAAAAAATCAATTTTGGGAGCTGAACATCTGGTACAACCTCAATTTTCCACTCCTTGGTCAAATTCGACTTCATATTCGGTCTTCTCGTCCCCAAAAACATGGAAAACGATACCTTAAAAGCTCATTTTACTAATATGTTACTAAAACACAAAAAGTACCTATTTTTATACACATTTTCACTCATAACTCCCCTGGGTATGGCCCAAATGGAGCATGTGTGCGAAAGAACGATTTTTTTAGACCAAAAATGAAGCCGGTACACGTGATACGGCGTACGGCGGACGGCGTACTGCGGGCGGACATTGCATTTCTGGAATCTACGCACCTTGAAACGGAAAAGAAAAAAATTTGAGGGGGTGTTATAAAAATTTTTTGCTGAGCGAATACATAGGTGTATTATTCCCAGAATAATAAACCAAAAGGTCTAAATACGTGATTAAGTTTTGGTTTTGTTGTTCGAAATTGTTTCACGTCTCGAACATGCTCTCTCGGCTTAGGCTACCGTAGTTGGCCCGGTGGCTATATTAGTAGCTGCAATTGATAGATGGCTGCATTTACCTGATTATTATATAGGTAACAAACATCAAACGATCTTTGAAAATTCACTTATAGCGGGAAATATAGCGAGATAGAAATCCAGTTACTCTGAACAATGGGCCGATATGTACTTCCACTCGTAGTCGTAGAACAGATCATGCTGACCGTTCGTGATAGTATAGGAGGAATTTCCTATAGTTGATTGGATGGAAGTAGAGGGGACTTAGAAAGGTGTGAAGGCGGCTGACAGACCTTAGGCTCAATAAATCTAGACCTGTGCATAATTCATATTACTGTGGATATATAAACAAACATTGATTTCATTTACCTATTATAAAGAGGTGGGTAGAGTTATGCATATATGTACCCCTATATATAAATATATATGTATATATATTTTCTTTTGCACAGATGTGCAACGAAAAATAGGTACAGATATAAAGAGATTTTTACTGGAAAGACTTACAGTTAATATTTCGGCATGTGCCTTTTTCAAAAGAAGAGTAAAATTGACAGACGAGTTTCCCGCCTCGGATCAATGCAGGTTGGCTGTGGTGGTGGTTGCCGTTTTCTTGATCGCGGTACTGGATGACGTTGTGTGGTTTGTATAGGTGATGTTGGATGATGATGGAAAAAGGTGTGGAGAGATGTGATGGGTGAGGTAAAATGATGTACTTGAGTATGTTGTTGTATTATGCACGTATGTATTATGTGTTAGTAGCATATTGCGGTAGGCGAGAGGGGGGTGAGAGTTGTGCGATAAATAAGTGATGACCAAATGAAGATGGAGAAAGGGGGAAAATAAATAAATAAATGTGAAAAATAAAAACAATTTTGAAAAAATATATACCTATATTTTCAAAAATTAAACCAAATGAATAAAAATTAATGATAAAATAAATGAAAGATCTGGAATCTATCATTTGTAGATGTTCAGGCCTGGGGATGAATATGCTCCCATAACATGAGAATGGGCCTGTTCTGACTGTCGAACTTGCACATCAGTGGCTTCGGGTGGGAGTGACCAGGGAACCTTCAAACGGGAGCACTCATCAAATGTTGCTTGATAAGATGCAGCATGATTTTTAATTGGCAAGTCCAGTCCTCTGGTGACTGAGGATCTGTGTTGGTTCATGCGTAGGTTGAGAGAGGTTGTGGTTTTCCCAACATAGAA
Organism: Leptopterna dolabrata; assembly: GCA_954871275.1. Classification (NCBI taxonomy): domain Eukaryota; kingdom Metazoa; phylum Arthropoda; class Insecta; order Hemiptera; family Miridae; genus Leptopterna; species Leptopterna dolabrata. The sequence goes on along the minus strand of CATPAC010000035.1, from coordinate 41,039 downwards.
AGCATGACATTTCTGACACAGCAGTTCGTACACACAGGCATAAATAATACACTTTTAAATTTCAAGTAGACTGCTAGGGACGTATCCCCAACTTTTATTAAAACAAATCTTTTTCTTTCTTTTTTTCTTTTTAGGAACAAAAGGCCGTTCACCACCGTCTCGCAATTCATTTCGGTTATCGGAATGTCGAACATGAAAGTTCGAGCTCAGAGAGAGGGAAGCCGGACTTGGGATTATTATTACTTTTCTCCGAGAACCCTCCTAGAATTGATTATACAGCGTCGACGCACTTAGGGTACGAGAGAACAACCTCTTTTGACCCTGTGAACGCACGCAAATGTCAGCCCAATCGGTCTACGTTGCCCAGAGAACGCGTAGTTTGCGTTCATTCAAACATGCAATCTTTCAGGAATCCACCTCTCCCCGCCATAAAAATTTTTTTTTCAGTTCTTTCATGAAAGCCTAATCGTTTTTGTGATAATTTGAAGCCTACCCCGCGATGGCAACTGTAAACAGTTGGTGTTTTGCTCCCGCGTGTACCAACCAAATTAGCGGGTGTTCCGTGGTCAGATTCAGGAACTAAACGATTTTGTCCACAAAAACCAAAAATTTTAATCTCGTGTGTGAGTGTTGTTGCGCTCAGGGCCGGTTTCATTGATGGTAGCCCCCCCCCCCCCCTCCCCAAAGGAACGAACTTTATCTAGTTCGAAAATTTGAGCACAGCTAGCAGATCCTACTACTTATGCTTATTAGAATTTAGGTAGGTGAACAAACATTTGCGCTTAATTAAAAATGCTGCAAAGTCCTTGTCACATGGGTTTATTATTCTGTTGGATATACCTACGGACATTTATTCTTTCTTTCATGTACAGTAGTTGAAATAGCTATTTTTGGTGGTTTCCACCAATTCTGACCCCCAAGCACTGGAGCTAGGCTCCTATTTTTGACAAATTATCTTTGCTCATTGATAGTGCCATTTAATGTCTGTTAACACTACTTCACTGGACCATTTACCAGGTTTTTAGCCAATAAAAAATGAATTTTGGGAGCTGAAACATCCTTAGAACCTCAATTTTCCAATATTTGGTCAAAATCAACTTCATGTTTGGTCTCCTCGCCATAAAAAACATGGAAAAGGGTATCTCACAAGCCGAAGTGTACAAAGACTTCAAAAATACCAAATTTTCCACAAATTTTCATCCATAACACCCCTGGGTGTTTTCCGATCGGACTGCCGAAATAGGGGACACAACGAGAGCCCAATTGGAGCCTGTGGGCGAAAGAACTGTTTTTATACCAAAATTTAAGGTAGATATCGATGATTCAGCGGACGGCGAGGCGCAGCGCGGCGTACGGCGGATGGAATCCATTCCTTCAAACGTTGAAGAAAAGATAGCGACCAGAGTGAGCCGGAGGGCAACTAAATAATATTTGAGAAAAGAGGAAAGAGGGAACAAAATATATTTACAAATTCTGATGCCTATGAACGCTGGAACTGTGCGGGTCTTGTCAAAATAACAGTTTCTGTTGTGAAGTCTATTAAACTCATTGGTGAGCCGTTGAATTGCCTATACAAAGTTATTATACAAAGTTATGGTGATTTCAGCGATTTTCCAGGTTTTTTACTCACTATAATTTGTTCTTGGGAGCTGAACCCTCAGTTCTTCACTCTTTTGTCAAAATCATCTTCATATTCGGTCGTTTCGCCCTACATAACATGGAAGACGATACCTCACAAGCTCATGTTTACTAAAACTGTTAGAAAACCCTATTTCTATTCCCATTATTCACCCATAACACCCTTGGGTGTATTCTGATCGGGCTGCCAAGCTTCGGAGCACAATTAGGGCCCAGATGGAGCCTGTGTGCGAAAGAACGACGATTTTAGACCAAATTTTAAGGCTAAAACTTTGTTAGAATCTCAATTCTTCGCTCATTGGTCAAATTCGACTTCATATTCGGTCTTCTCGCCCTAAAAAACATGGGGAAAGCAAGCTCATATTACTAGAACACCAAAAAACCCTATTTGTACAACCATTTTTCACCCATAACACCCCTGGGTATATTCCGATCGGGCTGCATATTTTCGGGACACAACTAGGGCCCAAATGAAGCCTGTGTGCAAGGAATGAATTTCTTAGCCGGATGATGAAGATAGGTATGGATGACACAGATTACGGCGGACAGACATTGGATTTTTGGAATCTACGCACCTTGAAACTTGAAAGAAAAAATTTGGAGGTGTTCAAAAAAATGTTTGCTTAGCGAATAGGTACATAGGCGTATTATTTACAGAATAATAAACCAAGTACGGAGTTGAAGTAGGTTAGTGTAGAGGTATTTTTCCTCGGTTCCGAATAGTGAGGAAAATAGCACTGCGAAATCGTGAATATTCATGAATTATTTATTGGCGCGGCTTGTTGGGGGCTGACGATTGAAGCCATCATACAGTGGTGCCAAAACCGATTCTAGCATGCAGAAAATGTTAGATAGGCAATTGTTCTATGGTAAAGACTACTATTACTGCTTTGGTTTCCTATGGGAAATTTAGCACTGTTTTCGATTATAGACATTGTTTCTGTACCCTAAATGAATGGCTTGCTGCTGTTTCCCTTGTCTTTCTGGTGAGGTTTAATATTTTAATATTGGATGTTATACATTTAGGAAAATCACAGGTACAACTCGGATTGCCCCCCCCCCCCCTTCCCCGCGCTTGACGATTCTAGTGCTCACGTCGCTCTCACTCTCTCTCTCTCGGAATGAGATCAAATCACCAGGGATATTATACGATCTGTATTAGATTCTTGTATCAATCTCATTGAATCGGAGCAGGAGAGACCTCTGTGAATGCGTGAGTTGGATTAGATACACTCTCCGTTCATAACTTCGTTAGTCTTTGAACAGAGCGATGTGACACGAAAATAGCATACAAATGGTGCTCAACGTGTTTCGAATTGATGATCAAATCGAACGAGTTTCACTTCTCACCTCATTATTTCAGTACTTCACGAGCATTATGATTTAAAATTTGCATATCAAAGACAAACCTCATAATTTGGATCTATCCATTTTCAGTGCAGAAATTTTACCTCTTTCATGAATTTCAGTGTACCTTCATGCGTACAGGGTGCCCTGCGAGGAATATGCTTCCCAACCAACTTGCATACATCTTCACATTGACTCGTACATGATTTGTTGATGTAGGTATCCGCAATTCATGTCCCGTTTTGCTTCTGAGCCTACCACGGTAGGTAGGTATGCACCTAAACAATTTCTCACCAACAAATGGTCCGATTTCTCTCAAATTTGGTGGGCAGGTAGTTGACTGTGCTGTATGAATTTCATTGCGATTGGAATTTTATAGTTTTATATGTAGGTAGCTTATTTTAAATTTTTATAGCTCAACTAGGCTTGCGCAAATGCAAAATCGCTAAAAATTTCGAAAAATCGCAAATTAAGTTACCCAAAGAACTGCATGGTCACTAGAACTTTCTTGTTGACAGGTTAATTTTTTGTTTCCTTCAATCAGTTCAAAGAAACGAGAATGCTGTGTGCCATTTCACTTGATTATATTGCAGGTAATCATGGTAGATGATATTATCATAACTGCACTAAACCGGTCACTTGTGTATCCTATGTTCGAATTGTTCGACGGCCGACAAAACTTTGGATATTGAAGTTCGGTACCTCGTCACAAAATCGATTTCATCGAGCTCAAAATAATATGTTCTCTTTCTCACCCATCGACGACGGCTAATTGTGAAGTCTTCATCTTCGGCCTCCAACACCAACCGAAATGCCCTAATCAATCTTCTACTCATTTTTGTGGATTCAGAAGAATGATAGTATCAAGAATAATAATAGCAGAAGAAGGGTTCGCATGAAAACTGTCGAACTGGCAAGATGGTGATGTGGTACACCATTGATTTCGGACGCTGACCACCCAAAATCGGCAGGTTGATTATAATAAAAACTTAGGTGAAACCGGCCCTGAGCCTATATTCCGGTAATTATCAAATTTATAAGAGTAGCCAAAATCCAAAAGCTCGGTCGCAAATTGAAATTTTAGCAGTCAAGGGCACCGTCGTTAAATCCACCGCACTGGGAACTCATTGAATATTCTCTTCAATACGATATGATCATCGTTCCTGCCGTTAAACAAGATCCCCGGGATTCAGAAACGTGGCAAATGTTGCCATGCAGCTATGTTTCTAAGATCGACGTTATCGATTCGGAATAGGCCACACGCTTTAAGAAAACTGAAAACGGACCTTGATGGGTGGGAGACATATTTCAGAGGGCATTTGAAGTGTGGCGTGTATGTCTTCTACTTTCAGGTTTTCTTGATGTTGCATGGATGAAAGGCATTCCTACCTTCGTTATGATGAAGCAAAAAGTTGGAAAATTCGTTCTTGGCGATTGAATATACTTGATGGCCTCACTGTATAGGTATGGTTTATTCATGATCGGCGTACAGTTTCCTTTTTGGTTTATTATTTTCAATAATGAACCATTGGAATCGAGCATGAAAAACAAAAAATTCTAACCCCCCCTCAAAATTTTATGGTTTACGTTTCAAGGTAGGTATGTAGAATCCAAAACTGCAATAAAAAAATTTCAGTCTGTCCGCCGTACGCCGTACGCCATACTGGCCACTTTTCTTAGTTACTTGCCATGAAACAAAATTGATGAAATTCTGGTTATATAGGTTCCGTTGGGGTCTAGTTGGTCATCGAAGCTCGACGTTACTGTCAGTCATCTCTAAGGGGTTCAAAATAGGGGATGACATTTTCAGAACGCCGTAGCTCGAAAACTTTCGATAGAAGGGTATGGTTTTTTTTACGTTATTAAATTTGTCTTGAGCTAAACAATTTTTTGAGACCACCCGGAGCATTGTACGTCCAGCCGTTCGTGTGCAACAAAAAGCTTCGTCAACACGATCGTGAATCAAACGGTATAAAAACGGCCGGGATATCATCGCTAGGGAGTACCTGATTATAATCAATGATGGCTGTATGAAGTCGAGTTGGTTGTTCTGCGATATTATTTCATTTGATAAGTGATGGACTATTGGATTTAGTTGGTAGGTACTTGTGAAACTTGAACAAACGTTGAAGTATTATTGATGGGTAAATTATTACACAACGGCAAATTATTACACAAAGGTTAATTATTACACAACGTTAAATTATTAAACAACGGTAAATTATTTCATAGCGGTAAATTATTACACAACGGTAAATTATTACACAACGGTAAATTATTACACAACGACAAATTATTACACAACGGCAAATTATTACACAACGGCAAATTATTATACAACGGTAAATTCTTACGTAACGGTAAATTATTTCACAACGGTAAATTATTACACAATGGTAAATTATTACACAACGACAAATTATTACACAACGGTTCATCTACCAAGAAGGGGCTGGATTTAGTTGATCGGTACTTCTGTAACTTGAACAAACGTTGCAGTATTGTTGTTGGGTAAATTATTACACAGTGGTAAATTATTACACAACGACAAATTATTACACAACGACAAATTATTACACAACGGCAAATTATTACACAACGGTAAATTATTACACAACGACAAATTATTACACAACGGCAAATTATTACACAACGGCAAATTATTACACAACGGTAAATTCTTACATAACGGTAAATTATTTCACAACGGTAAATTATTACACAATGGTAAATTATTACACAACGACAAATTATTACACAACGGCAAATTATTACACACCGGTAAATTCTTACATAACGGTAAATTATTTCACAACGGTAAATTATTACACAACGGTTCATCAACCAAGAAGGGGCTGGATTTTGTTGATCGGACTTGAATAACCGTTGAAGTATCATTGATGGGCAAGTTATTGCACAACGGTTCATTATACTTGACCACGAAGGTATGTATTGACCACAGAAAACAGTGATCTACGTAGAAGGGGCATCCATTTCACTCCACATCAACAATTTTCCTTCAGAACTTCATTATTTGCGTTTCTTTTTGCCGTTCTAGTTACTGCTTGTCACCGACAGAATTATTTTAGCGACATTTAACTCGTGATTTAGATAGGTACCTAGTAACGAGTACGGGGTTAGATACTAACCTACGGAGGATCTGCGATCTACATAATATGTATAGAGTAGTACAACATATTATATTATATAGACGGGTTATCTATACAGAGAGCTGTGATCTGTAAAAGAAGGGTATTCTGTAAAAAATAATAAACCTTTGTGCAGGGATTTGCAGCGTTTTAAAAACGGAGATCCTGCATTCGAGCCCCGTGTGATGGTTTTCTGACGCTTGGAAAAGGGCTAAAACGTGTCTTGGAAACTTAGTGGGAACGAGTCAGGGCAACTTTTGTCCAATGCGAGTCCACGGAGGACAACTTTCGGTTTACGGGAGCCAGTAGCCGAAAAGGGAATTTAGTGGGGGCCAGTTGAGTGCAGAACTCATAGAAAACATCTTGTAACCGTCACATATGTTTTCCCCTCTTTTTTAACACAGAATGTGTTTTAGCCATGGACTAACTAGCCAAAAAAGGTAACGAAATTTCGTAACGAAATCTGGGACGCTGTTATGAAAAATTTCTAATGATTTTCACTTACAGCCGATTCGTTGCTACGGAACTTTAACTTCGCCAGTTATCATCGTACAAAAATCGTTCACCACTCGTTGGATAGCTCTCGATTTACCTAACCATATTACGTTAACCAATGCGGAGTGCGTGGCCGACAAGCTGCGGTATGAGCGTCATTGTTTAAATAATAATTGTTTACACACAGGTGATCATTCTCAATAATTTATATTGTGAACACGATTGCAAGCTTTATATAAGTACCGATGATACGGAACTAAGGATCGTGTAACCTGGTGTAACCTATGAGCAGTCAATATATCAGTCGAAAAAGGTTTATGTGTAACGCGTGAGCTAAAACACATTCTGTGTTTCTATAATTTCGTCCGAAGTATGTAAATAGAGGTAATCGGGGGCCCAGGGGGCTTGCCCCCTGGCGAGGCGCGGAGCGCCGAGTTTTCTTTTTTTTTATATATAAAGAGTTGGCAAATGGTTAGCTGTTATTGTGCCAAAGATTTAGATGTAGATCATTGATCGTTGTCAAATGGAACAGCATATTATAGTCCCTGGAGTAGTAAGGCTGACCGTAGGGCCTGTGAATAGGGATCCGTCAGGTGGGAAAACGGTGGCTATGGGCTCTAAACCGATAAACGAGGTCGGATGATGGGTTGCGGTCGCCAACGAAGGTGGAATCGGCGGTCATCCCGTAAGATCCTCTTACGGGCCAATTCGATTGGTTCGCGTCGAGAGACAGATGTAGCCACACGGGCTTCGATTTGATTTCTGTCAATTAGCATAACCTAACCGCCCCCGGCTGCTATACCTACGGTCAACACGTAGCCGGGGAAAACTCTCGATCGCCCTGTGTTTCTAGAAATACATGAATTTGAATTACTGATTGCCATAGCCAATCAATACGGAGTGGAATATGAATTGCTACTGTTCAGCCCTAAATAAGACCGTGATCCTAACGGACATTCGGCACGCATGACCTCATCTTCAACTGGCTGAACGGAACTGGCCGTGCTGGCGGGTGAGGCCCATATTGGTACCTTAAATGAGATTGGACGTTGCCACCATCTTAGAACCCCAAAATAAGTAATTATGTTCAATTTTAATACGAAAAGTAAACCCCTCCTCCCTTCATCTTTTAGAGAAATCGAATTAAAACGATATGATCTACATGTATATGGAGAAAAAAATCTTGCCCAACTCTTTGCCACTCAGATAACTTCCTCAAATCAAATCCGATTTTGCCGGCATTCCCTGGGATCGTGCAAGTTGAATCCTAGACGACCTATGATTTTAAAAACGATCGGATCATTGCTATGGCCACTGCGCCTGCGCAAAATCGAAAACTGAAGTCTCCCTTTGACCGCTAAACAATGGCACGATTTTGCTCAAATTCGGTGGCAGTTAGGGTTTAGCTCCTAGATGTTCCCTACGAATTTCATTGTGATCGGGTGTTTGGAATTATAGTCATTGTTTGCATGCGCAAACGCGAGATCTGAGGTGCTCATTTTCTCACGAACCAATGTTATAATTTTAATGAAATTTTCAGGATTCACGAGGGTTAGGCCCTAGATGGTCCTCTGCGAAATTTACCGCGATCGGATTGGTAAAGTCACTGTGCATGCGCAAACACAAATTCCGAAGTAATCAATTTCCCACGAACGAATGATACAATTTTGCTCACATTCGGTGGCTAGTTGGGGTATATTCCAGGTGCTCCTCTCTTAACTCATTCATAGAAAACAATTATGATCTGTCTGAATTTTATTTTTACCTTCTTGTGATTTCTCTAGTAATTTTATAAAAATCTTTAGAAGAGCTCATGCGGATAGAGTCCGAGATCGTTGTGCCCTAACTTCCACTGCAGCGCCAGCAGAAACATGAATTCATCGCGGAACACGCTAATCATGCGAGAGCCTACTGAATTCGAACGTTCTCTCTGAGCTGCTTCTCGAATCCTTGCCACAAATTGACTGAGCCAATCGGCCACTGTCTCGCCCCTCACTGTGTTAGAGTATGCAAAAGTGCAAATTGTAGTAGTAGTGAAACTTGAAGCATATAGTGTAACTTCAGAGAATAGTGTTGTAACTTTTGATTCTCCGAAGTTGATCTAAATTGAACACCTTGTACAAATCCTGTTGTTCTCTCCTTTCGGCCTGGGAAACTTGCAAGGAACCTGGTCGAGAGTTTTTCATGGAAGCGACTACCGGTTCTACAGCCAGTTTACGTTGATTGTAAACTTGCTCATTCGTTTTAGTTGTAAACTTCCTCATTCGTTGTAGTTGTCGTGATATCCGTAAAATTAAATGATCCTGGACGGTTAAAAGAGAGGAAATAAGATGAAAAAATCAATCATCAATGAAGGCGACACGTTTGGAACTTATTAGGGTCAATGTGACTGGCCCTACAGAGCACCGAGGATGAATAGATTGACCAATGGTTGTCCTTTTCTCTGGTTTTCCCATCAGCCTGCGCGCATCCATCCATTTGGGACAATTGTCAGCTCCCCCGGTGGTTCCGGGTATTCTTGAAAATCATCGTTTACCACAATAACATCAATCTTCCATTCAGCTCGAGCAGTTCATTTGTTTCGGTCCGTCACGACGATGTCCTCCGCTCGTGGACCAATATTCCAATCAGTTCATATTGTTGTCATAACTTAACTATCTTTCACGCCACGAGCAATTCATCAGTTCGGGAGAGCAGGGTAATACCGAAAACCTAAAATCCCATCAATACAATCGATATGTACCTACACCACCACACTCAACGACACAACCGCAACAACCGATATAGATTTCTCATTAATTCACAGATCTCTCAAAAAACTACAATCATTTCACATCCTAATCCGTTTTTTGCAATATCCCAGATTTAATCTTGTTTACTTCGTGGATAGAAGAAAAAAAAATAGCCTAGTGTAATCCATAGATTACTTAACTCGGCGTAAAATAGTATGAGGTCTCCTAAACTAAACTCTGTAAATTAATAATACGTCAAAGTCTGAAACAACTGATGAGCTACTTTTCACAATTTCCCAGGTAGTTTTGAGCGTTTCAAGGATTTCACATTCCGCCGATGATACTTACCGGACTCTGATGAGGCTCATATGGGACCACCTGGACATCCCCAACATTTACCTACCAAATTTAGCTTATTTTGACCATTTTTCTGATATTTCAAGGTCGTTTCAAGGTTTGCACGTTTGCACGTTTGAAATTTGATGAAATTCATATCGGTGCTCTGGCAGGTGACCTTAATTTAAATTCTCAATTTCCCAAACTATTTCTTTGAAAATTCGCTCCTCAGGCCACCCTGCATCATTGATTTTTTTTTTAAACCATTCACGTATTTGCTTACACATACATAGATACATACTCAACTATCTGAAGGAGCGAGGATTTCGGATATGCATCGTCAGATTCGTGTTCAGGATGGTCGAAAATAGGGAAAAACTTTCATTCATCAATAATTTAAATTTTTTCTCAAAATTCGCAAATCGGACACCTTCCGCTTCTGAGCAGCCGAGCCTAATCATACGTATTAGGATGTTCGACATACCCTACTAGCTGGGTAACTATAATGTATCAACTGACTAGGATTTGTCGGCGGATCCCCAAATTATTGTGAAATGACTAGGATTTTCAAACTGAACCAAATTTCTCCAATGTAATACAAATTTTCCGGCTAGCTAGATTTTGCCAGCTGAATTTTTTCCGTACTTACGGGAGGAGTATGCGGGCATTTTTCTAAGTGATTACTGAATTTTCCTCAATGAAATATAATTACCAACAATCAGTGGTGATTTCCTCGTTTTGGCGTTCTGAAAAGGAGGATCATAGACGATGAATCTCTTGTGGTTTTTAAATCAAATAGAGGATCTTAAACGTACTAACATGACATCGCTCTGTACCGGCTTCTCAAACTGTGGTCCACGGCAAACGTCGAGAGAAGAATTATATTTTACAGAAATAATAGTAGAATGAATAAATGAAATGAAGAAAAAACAATAAAGACTGAAATGGGAAGCGTTCGCCATTCCTGCTTCTCTATACAGCAGTGAGGTGGCTGTCGCGTGGGAAAGCTTTTTCACGATTACAGGAATTACGTTCTGAAGTCATAACTGTTAATGGACCACAGTGTCAAATTGGCCAGCGTTTTCAAATATTAGGAATGTCAATGTATGCTTTCGTATTTAATCAGATATTTCCTTGAAAATGAACGAGACGAGTCTTTCTCTGCAGTGGAAGAGTAACACAACTTTTGATGCTAATAACGAAGTTCGCGCCTTCAAAAGAAAAATCCAGTTTCGTGCTGAATCTGTTGAGAAGGGGGAGGTGGAGTGTTCTACGGTGTTGAATGATTTTTTAAAGGAAAACAATGTGGAGCTTGCTGACAGCTCTTTGACTGATAAAGTATGTGAACAACTTCGAAGTTTGGAGATGTCCTTTGTGCGCTACTTCCCAAGAGATAAAATGCTGCAAGACTCTCTTCGTTCGTTTCGGTGCTTAGTGAATATTCTTAGATGGGTTTCAGACGTGTGTGTGTCTCCTGTATACGACACCCATTGCTGACTTCATTGCTTCATTGCACGATTCCAGAACTCAGTACGTTGGATCGAATGGTGCGGTAAACATTTCATCTCAGGAGGTTACATACAGTCACTCCACCCTCCACTGCACGACTCTTGTTTATATTGGCAACACCAAACACAATATTATTGTTCGTGATGATCAATTAGAGAATGCAAATTGGTTGAAACAATATACAAGACTGAACATTGGAAGTTGTAACCAATCCACACTGGGCACTATCCGAGTAGCAGATGGTGTCGAGCTGAGTGGGTTGAATGACTGGAGCATTTCCTGAACGTAATACACTGTCATGGCGGAAGGAGTAAAACCAGCCGCCCATACAGCATAGTTTCCCCTTCCACCAGACCTCAAGATATGTAGGATAAGTAGTGTGACGTCCCCATGGTAAGACACTGGTTAGAGTACAACGCAGTGGGATATGCACGTGGGTGGCAAAAGGTTTATATTATTTTCGAATGGAAGTAGGTTCCATTCTGAGAGTTTTGAGATCAACCGCACTGTCCTGCGATGGACAGTTCTTTTTGTAATGATTTTTCAAAGATTCCAGCACTTCCCACGTCATCACGCCCCTCTCGCCTGGGCGGGACCCCCTCTGCACATTGTGACGTAGGAAGTGCTGGAATGAACTAAATCACTCGCGAAGAAATCGTGGAAACCCATTTAAAAGAAAAACGGAGTTATTGAAAAAATAGTATATTTCCACTAATACACGAAAAAACGCGAAAAACACTGTTATACCGGTTTCAGTAATCAAACCATCGTCAGTAACAAACAATAACGTTATTGTTAATAAGTTATTGTTTGTTACTGACGATGGTTTTATCACCGAAACCGGTATAACAGTGTTTTTCGCGTTTTTCCGTGTATTAGTGGAAATAGACTATTTCTTCAACAACTCCGTTTTTCTTTGAAGTGCTGGAATCTCGGAAAAATCACAGAAAAAGATCTATTCATCGTAGGAGAGTGCGGTTGGTCTCATTTTCTTAGAATGGAACCTATAGTCATTAAAATAAATAAATAAATAAATATATGAAATAAACACGTGCGCATAGCTCATTCTTCGAGGAATTGATGGTTCGTTTTCGCATGCTACCTGCCCTATTAACCGCGAAAAAACGCAACAAGAAAAATTTGAGAAGAGCCGTATACCGCAACAATACTCACCTCCACTCCTTTGCCTTGTTTTGATACAAAACGTAATGTTCCGAATTTCAACAAGAATTCCAAACACTCGGGTGATCCATCGCACTGTTTCACGTTACAGCTCTCCAGTTTTCAAAATACGAGGGGCTGGTGCAAAGAATTCTCAGCGTAATAGAAATCTGTTCAAACTACTTTGCTCCATTAAATGTATATGAAATCCATTTGCCGCGTGCCGTTTGGCGTGGATCAGTGGGATTGGCGCAGTCGTCAGTGGCCGACACTTAATTATAATTTTCTATCCGAATCATTGTTACTGGTTATCCCGGCTGGTTGCATGATGACACGGAATGTGGAGTGGCCCACCCTCCCTCGTCTTCATTATGACGTCGGCAGTCGGAACAAGGCCACTGCATTGGACATAAATATTTTGCTAGTCGATCAATCGATTTTCCGACTATTTATACTCTTGCCTGCTCAGCGTGTAGTGCAATCGGCGCATGCTAAATTATCGTATCCGTGTTTTGGGAAGGAAAGTAGAAGAAGAAAACAGAAAACACTCATAAACATGTTTCCCCGTTTTGTGAGTTCTTGTAACTACATCATTCGTAAGAATTATATACCCAGTTCCCCCTGGCTGACTGTTTAAATGCGGGTAAATAGTTATGTACATGACCTGGTGAGACACAGGAGGCAGTCTATCGCGGCGGTAAGCGACATCGTACCGCGTCGGCACTGAGTTCAAGTTGTAACATGCGATGTTACATTACCTACCTTTGTCTGGCAGAACACGGTATGACACTTTCGGTCAGTTCTTCTCGCGGCTACAAGCGATACATCTGTTCAAATTCACCAGTTTCCAGCCAGACCGCCTCGGTGCGCATGCCAACATGAGTGACCAAACTGAACTGTTAATTGAAATTAGGTGCAGATACACATATTTATCCGATTGTTAGCATGAATAGTTAAAAAATTTTTGAAGATGACTAAAGCCTGGACTGATATTCCCCTTATGACTATGTCAGTGGTCAGGGTCTTGATTTTACTATCTGGCATCTTAAAAATTAAATAACATCCAATCAATTCATTTGCCAGGCAGCGACTGGGTTTTAGATCCGAACCCAGGACCTCCTAACTAGGAGTCAGTCGTGCTAATATTGTTGCGAGAATACGCGTTGAAGAGTACATCATGACCAGTAGTTATTGGCGGGAGTAGAGGCAATGACAAGTACGCAAATCCGGCGAAAGTATGAATTAGCAGGGCCTTGGCAAGAAATGTGGTTGGTATTTTGGAGGGAAAATGAAGTAAAATGCCAGTGAATCTTTAGGAACCACGATTGAAATTAATTTGAATGAACTGGGAATGAATGTGGTGTTTTAGCCGGAAGGAATGTGGAGAGGGGTATATGATGCACCTGTGCGCGTGTCCGTAAGGTGGTGCCGGCTCAGTTCTTGGCTGGGAAACCAACATCTCTAGATTTTGGGGACACGTTGAACAATATTCATTGAATATATGGCTGTTCAAATGGTAGGTGTAAAATGTTACATGATTCAGTCAATAAGGCGTTTAATGTTGTTGTTCTTATTTCAGGTGAGACGTTCAAGAAATTCTGTTCATTAAGAAGGTAGAACTTGTGCAAGGTATGTTGCCCATGGAAATTTAGTCAGCAATCGTATTTTTTGATCTACCATTTTAATCTATAGTGAAACACCGTAATTTTCATCGACCGTCTCACCATTAGACAAGGAGTAATGGTGTCATTAACGCCACACTAACACATTCTGATGAACGTGGCCGGACTTAATCATTGGATACAAATTGCCAGAACGTACAACTTAGACAGAATAACCTATATTTGAATCTACTGTAATTTCACAGAAACCACAAACATTATGTTCGCTAGAGTCCCAGAGTTTGCTAATTACCTGCTTACTGTAGAAAATTGATGTCTTACGGGTCAGTTCCGCTAGTAGTAGAAGTAAATCTTTCGGAAGAATCTGTCGTCACTTGGTGGCAGATTACTGGAGGCAAGCGCTTTCGATGCATCATCATCAGGGCCTGTAGAAACTCCTGTGATGCTCATACATCGAAAGCGCTGGCCTCCAGACCTCGACTAGCTATTGCCTACAGATTCCTTCGGAAGGCATGGTAGAAGATTGATTTTGGCAAAATTGGATTTCCTGTTCAATGACTCCAGAAAATATTTGACCTTGACTAGATGATGAAACAATTTCCAATAAACGAAAATATCTCTGCTAACTGTGCTAATTAAAATTGCCAAGTATAACCGAAAATTGCTGATAATCACCAACAACGATATAGAAAATTGAGTTCAGACAGAAAAACATTGAAAGTTCTTCAACAACTCAGATGGCACACCTAAGTATTATTTTCCAATACATTTTCTGATTCTACTTACCTTGAGAGGTAGAGGAGTAGTACCATATTCTTGAGTAAGGAAGGGTTATGTTTATTTTAATTTTATTTAATTAATTCATATTTAAGTAAACTAAAATGAACCTATTGATGTCAATCGCTTAAAATATTTTTGATTAAAAATAGATCAAAATCTGACATTTTTCTCACTGAAAAATTGCCCGAAATTATATTTTCTAGCATGAATAAATACTTAAGGGATATTGGTAATTTTATATAGTAAACAATTATTAATGTCAGAATTGAAAAGTTCCAGACGTGCTGCACGACGTCAGATAAACTAACTGTGGAGAGAGGCTGTATCAAACGATAGAGGGAACTACAAATTAATCGAATCACTGATACGGGTTAGGAGTAATTGCTTTCATCCCTATGTTAACGTAAAGCAGCCATGAAATTAATATCTGCCTAGCCGAATAACATGGCAATAGATTTGTGCATGACGTGCCCTCACTCGCCGACACTGGTAGTACCTATTCACGACCAATTGATCAGTTGAGTGGATCCTCGAAGAATAATGGGAACTGTCACAGACCGTTATTTGATACATGGATATGGGAATAGTTAAGAGAGGGGCAGAATGAGTTAGTGGGTGTATGTAGCGGGGTGTGAGGCGAGCTGCGAAGACAGAGCAACAGGGTCAATCGATATCGGAATAATATCAGAGAGGGTCAGTTATTATTCATTGCATGGAGTGACGATGATAGGAGTTTAGACCTGAAATCGGGAAGAGGGACATTCATGTGGATAATTCAGGTCAATCAGGAAAAACGGCATTCATGGAAAGAGAGAGTCAAACTTACTCATTGCCACAACACAGATAAACCTGATGCTGAACAACAGGCACAATCATAGTTTGTTGGTTACGAGTGACGCAGTGGACCCTTCAGTTACCGGGTTGTAGAGGTTATATGCGATTCGTTGGAGAGGGAAGCAACTGTATGAACTGTCTACCGTAGATCTGAACACGATTTCACTAGTTTTCAGGTTAATTTTCATGGATTAGGATTTCCTGTAGAATATCAGAGCTAAATAGGTCGAATGCTAATAAACAACAGCACGCAGCGTGGCTTGTTGAGCGAATTTTCCTCTCCCTCCAACGGGGGTAAGCCTCGTCATAAAATCAAAATCGTAAAACACTGCTGGGCGTATCGGACCTCATGTAGAAACATATTTGGTCACGCGCGTGTGTTGGCGTGTCAACCCATCTGTACCCAGTACTTCAGTGAAAGATTTTCCACCGCTTTTACATGAATACCACCAATTTTAAATGAAAGATCAATCCACACGAGTTATACCTAATAAGGAGGATATTATTGGAGACTCGACCTCGAAAGGATCCCTTTGTATTTCATCAACTTCCGAAACTCCAATGATTCCGCCATCCACTTTTGACGAGAAAATATATGCGCATGGGTCGGAATTTCCATTTAAAGCATCAAAATCAGATTAACCACTTTCAAATTATGAACCAGTTTTCAGCACAAAATTATTCCTTCAGCAAAATGGGAAAAAATACCAAGTATAGCTATATCTATACCCTATGTCAGAGATTATTAAATCCTTGATGATCCCTCGTCACGAATTTCCTTGACTATCGCATCGTATTTGAAGAGATTCTTCGTCCGTGGCTGTAAGTAATTTTACGGTAGATACCAGTGGATAGATATACTGATTCCTTCACTTCATTTTTTTCCTTTTTTGGTTCGCCCTCAGAAGTGGCCAAGGCCTTGTTTTCGGTTTCATAGGTACTTTTTTAGATGATTTTAATTATTTTGAGGGGGGAAAAGCCAGGATTTAGGGATTTACCTATTTTCGACAACGCTGAACACGAATCCATCGAAAAAACGCTGCAAATTGTTACACAACGGTTTATTATTTGATGCCCCTTTTTCGTAGATCACTGTTTTCTGTGGTCAGTACCCACCCTTGAGCTCCCCTAAGAAACCCCTAAGTCGAGTACTGGATCCGGCCGGGGAAATACAGTTTCATAACTGATATGCGGTGGATTCAAAAATTCTATAATTAATTGTTTATCGTTATTCATGAAGCATAACGTTCCTTTTTCAAGTTACAAAAGTAGGACAAACTCCAAAATAACCATCATTCTTCAAATAATGAAATAATATCTCGGAACAGTTTACTCGATTTCATGCAGCCAGTCGTGATTATAATCAGGTATTCCCTAGCAATGATATCTGTGCTGGATTTATACAGTTTCATTCACGATCATGTTGACGAAGCTTGTCGGTGCAAATTTCAGGGCCTTACTTATTTTCAGGGCCTGTGAACGAACGGCTGGTCGAACGGGGCTCAGGGTGGTCTCAAAAAGTTCCTGAGTTCGAGACCAATTTAAAAACGTAAAAAGTTCCACATAACGGTGCCCTGGTGTGTGTTTGTGTATGTGTGTGTGTACGTATTTCTGCAAACGCCATAACTCGCAACCCAATGGTCCGAATTGGCTCAAATTTTGCTGGTAGTTAGGGGTTAGGTCCTAATTGGTCCCATATGAATTTCGTCGCATTCGACTAAGTAGTAGACACTGCGATGCGCAAAATGAATAACGTTGAACCGCCATAACCCACAACCCTGTGGGTCCCGACAACAAACCACCTGGGGTCAAAACAATGGGGTCTTTCTTTAATTTGGTCAAGCAGTCTCCAGTGTTCCATATATTTAGATCATTGTTCAACGGAATGGTTAATACGGGACTGTCCCTTCTTAATTTCGCCAATGGCCCGGATTGTTAATTGAGAAAAATCCTCTCTTTCGAACTGTCCTAGAAACTCTCACAACACACAACACCCACCCCCTACAAAATACCACTACCTATTATGAACACGGACCACTAATTCCACCCGTAGTACCAAGGCCGAGCCATGTGATGGGTTACTTTAGACCATATTATGTTTTCTTATAGTTGACAACATTATCGACATTCATATTTATTAGCGAATTTTCAAAGAAAATGAAGCTATTGCAATGGATTCGAAATTTAAATAATATAAATTTTTGGAAATTTTCTTCATAGAAATCCGTTTCAGACCATTCTAAAACGATTCCTGAAATTTAACACTTTTTTATATGTATATATATATTTATATATATATGTGTCACTCCAGACGATAACTCTCGATAGAATTGAGATAAACAGCTCAAATTTGCACAAAAAATCTATCTTGGCAATCGAAAGGCTAAGTTCGAAGATGGGCGAAATTGGCCTACTCTAAGGAGGGTTTTGGCGCATTTAAAGTGCGCAAAAATTACCCAAAAATCCCCAAAATGTTATTTTCCAACAAGTGACCCCTCATTTTAAAGGTTTTTGCACGCTGAACATGATGGTGGAATCGGATTTTAGATATCTTGATCCGTTCTCAAATTAGAGCATTTAAAGTGCGCAAAAACTACCCAAAAATCCCCAAAATGTTATTTTCTAACAAGTGACCCCTCATTTTAAAGGTTTTTGCACGCTGAACACGATGGTGAAATCGGATTTTAGATATCTAAATCCGTTCTTAAATTAGAGCATTTAAAGTGCGCAAAAATTACCCAAAACTAGGATAATCTTTAAACTCTTACCCCCCCCCCACCCCCTTAGAGTGGTCAGATTGAAAAATGTGAGAAGTATTAATTGAAGACGAGAGTTCGAAGCAAAAAAGGGGGAGGCAAACGATTAGTACAACTCCTTGAATTTCCCATTTGACATATAATTGTTATGATACCTTCATAGATAGACAAGTACCGGCCCACGTATTACTAGAAGGAAGACGTTATAGTATTATTATATCAGCTTTTGACTGTAAAACACTGTGCCTAAAATATCTCCCTAGGTTTCCCAACCAATTTTAACGCAGTTCTTTCCTAGACAGTTCCTGATTTTAGACATCTGGCGACCCTGCCAGGATCAGAAGTGTTCATATTACCTTGTTTTTTTTAAATCAGGCTCTGATAATTTTCAGCTCAATTTTAACAACCGGTCATTATGACTACGCCTTTGCTAATGATGATTATCTTCTGAGTCCTAAAATTCTTACGTCATTTCCTTTGCGATTATACCTATTTAACTTTTATTCAAATTCTCCATTCCATTGGACTAAAAAAACTCGTCTCTTTAGATATTGTACATTAAATAAAGAGTAAGGTGACTCAGTAGAGGGGACTCAATGAGCAAAGGTAGGCTTTCAGTTGATTCAACTCAAAGTAGGCAGGTGATCTACCGGTATACAAATGAGAAACGACCCCCATAGCAATACGTCCATGGTTCAATGAAGAAACCAGAGTATCAATGTGCAGAAAAATCATCACACAGTCTTACTTCTCTTATAATTTAGGTTGGACGACCAACTTTTGTATTTCTACAAAACAATATGGAAATCACATGAGAGGTGCTTAGGTACCGATCCGAATTATACTGCACCATTGGTCCTGTTTACATCGTGAACCATAACGTGGAATGGAAAGTTGCGATGTATCCGTACAGGCAACTTTCGATTCCAATAATTCTCAAGCAGTTTCAGGTCCACTCAATGTTGAATACTAGAATAGAACAATATTTCAACGTAGCACCCACATGTTCTTCCAAGTGATCCTTCCAGAAACCACATCCTTCCTTCATAGTTTATTTCAAGATTGAGCCTGCATGAAAAACAACCTGCACTTGAAGCACTCATGATTTTCTATAACAACTCCTTTACCTACTGCACTCTCTTGAGTAGGTAAGTCAAAAGTCCTAACTACCCTATCCTACCTAATATGAACCCACAGCGATCAAATAAATAAGCACTTAGTACAATTACGTAATAAACAAACGGTAGAATCAGGATGGACAAAACGTACAAATTAAAATAAATACGAAGAGAATATACATAGAAAACCAAATTTTAGACCGAAGTTTTCCTTTATTCAAAACCATAGCCATTAATTCGAATATTTCTTTGAAAATTCGCTCATTAAGTCATGCTGCATGACTGGTTTTTTTTGCTTCCGAGTCTGCGAAGCAGCGGAAGCCTTGTGTTCACTTTCGTGAGCCAAAAAATTTTTGTCTTCAGAAATCAAATTTTCCACTTGCATTTTGCGTTTCAAAGCCTACTGAACAAATTTGGTTCCGTGTCTGTCGGTCTGTGGGTCTGTGAATCTGTGAGTCTGTGAGTCTGTGAGTCTGTGAGTCTGTGAGTCTGTGAGTCTGTCCGCATTTCCTTGTTACAGCCATAACTTCCACGATTTTGAATTGATTCAGCTCAAATTTTGAGGGATGGTGCGGATAAGGCCCCTTGAGGTCCCATACAAATTTCAACATGATTGATCTAGCGGTACGCCCTGCGCATGCGCTAACGTTAAATTCAACAAACACGCATAACTTTCACAATTTTGATTCAATTTCGCTCAAATTTTCAAGGGTTGTTTGGACAAGGCCTAGTGAGTTCCAGTATGAATTTCAGCATGATCGGACCCTCGGTGCGCTCTGCGCATGCGCTGGCGTGAAATAGATTCAATTTCCTTGTTACAGCCGTAGTAACCAAAGATTTCACCCAATTTCAATGTAATTCTCAGGGATTAAGCGGGTAGGGCCCATTGAGGTCCCATATAAATTTCAACATGATAGAGCCAGCGGTTCGCCCTGCGCATGCGCTAACGTGAAATCCTTCAAACACGCATAACTTTCGCAATTATGTATAATGGACGTAATGTTATGTAATATGTATATTTCATGTAATGTTATGCAATGTTATGTAATGTAATGTAATGTTATGCAGTATGTATATTTCACGTTATGTAATGTAATGTAATGTTATGTTATTTTGCTTCCGAGTCTGTTCTATTTTATAATGGGTCACTCTGATTGTGACGAGGAAGCACCTGTGCCATCACCTTGGCAGTGTATTCCTTTTAGCGAATTTTCAAAGAAAATGAAGCTATTGCAATGGGACTGAAATTTTCAGAACATGAATTTTTGAAATTTTTTTATAGGCGAATCCGTTCAATTCAAGTTCATGTTACTACACTGATGAATGACCTCTACAAGAAACACTTGATAACCCCTAAGCCCTGAAGATGGTATAAAAATATAAAAATATACCGAACCGTTGGCCAAAAAGACTGTCTTTATCCACCCCCGACCGAAACTCAATATCACACTACCAATTTATATAAATATAATTCATATACAATGTTTGTTAAAATCTAGGGATGAATTATATACCCGTATGTACCTGTATGTGTATATAACTATATGCACCTACATACCTATATACATTATGATAAAAAATTCCAAATGTCGTCAAAATGTTCGAATTGGTAAACAAAAGGATGAGTTCGAAGGTGAGCAATTCTCAACAATTCTAAGAGGGTCAAATTTGAGTTTATAGGGGTCAAAAATCGGTAAAAACGGCTAAAATCGCGAATAATTGCTATAAAATCCGTCGAAGTGGTGTAGAAGGGTGAGTAAAGACAGAAAAATACTATTTCAGTTGTTTTTCATACAGAATAGGGGTCAAATATGGATTTTTGGCGATCAGGAATTGGTATTTAGAGCTAAAATCAATATAAATTCAGCTGACGTTGTGTGGGATTGTGATTCACGACAGAATGAGGGACTATCTGTATGATAAAAATATTTTTCTCAAAATAGAGTGTGTCAAATGTGACTTTATGTTGGTCAAAATACGGTAAAAATTGCTAAAATCACGAAAAAATAGTATAATTTTACAAAAAGTGGTATGGTTTCTCGCTACATCATCTTTCTACACAATATCACGAATATTTCTTTGAAAATTAGCTCTTATAGCCATGCTGCATGACTGGTTTTCGTATACTTGACAGCATTTTTGAATTCTACCTCTTTTCGCTCTCAATAATGAGGACAGTGTAATTTGCTACGCGAAGGTAGCGATCAGAATACACTTGCTGAACTGTGAGGTTATAATAATAATATGGAATTATCAACTGCCCAACGAGTAAATAGGTAGGTACGTTATGATAACTACTCGTACATTGTATAATCCCATTCACTGATAAAGGGGTTTATAATGGGAAGCTTTGACGTGATTCTAACCAGCCTCTAACAGTTTATTTGGCTTGGTGGGTGTACAGGGTTCACACCTACAATTCCGTTCGTAGTGATGTTGGTAAACAACCCTCTGATCTCTGATGAGATGAAGGGTGCGACAGTGGGGGTGGACCCTCGAGAGTCCCCCTCCTAGACCAGCGAGATTATCACCAGTTAAGAAGGGATATCGAATAGGCTTCCGCAAGCGTCCCCGTCTCCACCGGAAGAAAAAATAGCTCGAGAACAGCAGCACTGTTACAAGGGTAGGATGACTTATTAGTAGTTGAACATGTCTAAATAACTATTTCGATTGAATACTAATATCAAGCTGAATCGTGCAGTTTACAGACTGAGGTGTGGCGTTCAGAATTTATACCTACTACCTATATGGGAATTTCCAGTTGAACTATGAGAACTGTAGAACTAAGCCTGTTGAGTACAATATCACTCTACTGAAATACAGAGATTATGGTTCAGCTATGCTCGCCATGAAGACCCCTCCCTTCACATAACCTATTGAAAAACTTGAAGAGGTTGAATTACAATTTCTTACGTTCATTATTTGCATCGCTGTGTTGTTTGATGAGAGAAAAACCATCAAGAAAGTTATCAGTGTACAAGTATTACGGGGATAAAATCAACTATTGCGCCCTGGCCATATTGTATCTTATCTTGTTGGCGTGTAGGGGAAGCTCCACTTATTTACTTATACGAACGGATAAAGTTCAGTGCGATGTTATCAACCACATTTTTGAACCATTCCTTCAATTATTTAAAAAAAAAAATTTGAATTATGAAGAAACAAGTTGAAAAATACGAAACGATGATAAGGATGAAATGGTTACGTGAGGGGTATGTCCGAGTATTACGACCTTGCAAACGAAAAATGCAAAGCCAAAAACGCTGCCAAGCCCTTGTCACATGGGTTTATTGTTTTACTGGACACACCTACAGAAATATTGGCTGTTCATTTATTGTTTCTCAAAAACACGAATTAGGCTCCTTTTTTTTTACAAATTATCTTTTTACAAATTATTTAATTGTCTTGATTCACCGTTATTATACAAATTTATGGTAATTTCAGAAATTTCCCATGTTTTTTGACCCATAAAAAATGAATTTTGGAAGCTGAACCTCCGTTAAAACCTCAATTCTTCACTCTTTGGTTAAAATCGACGTCATATTCAGTTTTCTCGAAGGAAAAACATGGAAAACGATACCTCAAAAGCTCATATTCACTAAAACCTCAAAAAAACCTTTAAAGCCCATATTTTTACACCCATTTTTATCCCATTACATCCCTGGGTGTATTACGATCGGGCTGCCGAGCTTCGGAGCACAACTAGGACCCAAATGTGTTTCAAAATTTGGACCCAAACTGTGTGAGGAAGAACGACGATTTTAGACCGAAATTGAACTAAATTTATAGGCTGAAACTTCGTTGGAACCCCAATTTTCAACTCCTTGGGTAAAATCGACTTCATATTCGGTCTTCTCGTCCCAAAAACATGGAAGACGATACCTCAAAAGCTCATGTTACTAAAACACCAAAAAAGCCTATTTTTACACCCATTTTGGTGTATTATTCTGTTAATAATACATCTATGTATTCGCTCAGCAAACAATTTTTGTAACACCCCCTCAAAATGTTTTCTTTTACGTTTAAAGGTGCGTAGATTCAGAAAATGCAATGTCTGAACCGTCGTCCGCCGTCCGCCGTATCATGTATACAGGCTTCATTTCCGGTCTAAAATATTCGTTCATTCGCACACATGCTCCATTTGAGCCCTAGTTGTGTCGCGAAACTTTGCAGCCCGATCGGAATATGCCCAGGGGTATTATGAGTGAAAAATGGGTATAAAAATAGGTATTTTTTGTGGTTTTTGTGTTTTAGTAACATGAGCTTTTGAGGTATCGTTTCCCATGTTTTTTAGGACGAGAAGCCCGAATATGAAGTCGATTTTGCCGAAGGAGTTGAAAATTGAGGTTCCAACGAAGTTTCAGCCTTAAATTTACCTTAAATTTTGGTCTAAAATCGTCGTTCGTCCGCACACAGTTTGGGTCCCCATTTGGGAACACATTTGGGTCCTAGTTGTGCTCCAAAGCTCGGCAGCCCGATCGGAATACACGCAGGGGCGTTATGGGAGAAAATGAGGTGTAAAAATAGGGGTTTTCGAGGTTTTTTTAAAGGCTTTAGTGAACTCGAGCTTGTGATGTATAGTTTTCCATGTTTTTCAGGGCGAGAAGACCGAATATGAAGTTGATTTTAACGAAAGAGTGAAGAATGGAGGTTTAACTAGCACTAAGCTTCCAAAATTCATTTTTTATGAGTCAAAAACCTGGGAAATTGTCTGAAATCACCATAAATTTGTATAATAACGCACTAGAAGTAGTATTAGCAGGTGAATCAAGACAATTAAATGGCACTGTCAGTGTTCGAAGATAGTCTGTAAAATAAAGAAAAAGGAGAAAAAAAGAGGGTTGAGGTCGTGTTGGGGGGGGGGGGGGGGGCCAAAATTTGTGGAAACCATCTAAAAATAACTATTTAAATTACTGTGCATGAAAGAAACAATAAATGAACAGCAACATTTCTGTAGGTATGTCCCAAGTGACAAGGACGTTGCAGCGTTTTTGGAATCTACGCACCTCAAAACGTAAGAGAAAAAAATTTGAGGGGGTGTTATAAAAATTGTTTGCTGAGCGATCAAATAGGTGTATTATTCACAGAATAACAAACCAAAACGCTGCTAAGTCCTTGTCACATGGGTTTATTGTTGGCTTCTTTCATGTCCAGTAATTGAAATCGCTACTTCTGATGGTTTCAACCAATTTCGGCCTCCCATAACACGAATTACGCTCCTTTTTTTTCACATTATCTTTGATCATTGACAGTGCCATTTAACCGTCTTTATTCACCTGTTGGTACCACTTCCAATGTTATTATACAAATTGATGGTGATCTCAGACAACTTCCCAGGTTTTTGACTCATGAAGAACAACTTTGAAAAATGAATTTTGGGAGCTGAACCTTCGTTACAACCTCAATTGGTCACTCTTTGGTCAGAATCAACTTCATATTCGGTCTTCTCGCCCTAAAAAAAAACATGGAAAAAGTTAACTGAAAAGCTCATTTTACTAAAACACCAAAAAACCATATTTTCACATCCATTTTTCATCCATAATACCCCTGGATATATTCCGATCGGGCTGCAAAGTTTCGGGACACAACTAGGGCCCAAATGGAGCCTGTGTGTCCAAGAACGAGTTTTTTCGACCGACAATGAAGTATGTATGCATGATACGTACATTATAAGTAGCTACGCAGACAGCGGATGGGCATGGCATTTTTGGAATCTACGCACCTTAAAACGTAAAAGAACAAATTTTGAGGGGGTGTTAATAGTTTTTTGCTGAGCTAATGCACAGGTGTATTATGCACAGAATAATAAACCAAAAAGTAAAAACTGATTGATGGATTATGGTTGTAAATTGATATGCAGTCCGTTGAAGGTTCTTCCGGTGAACTACGGATACTCAAAATTACAATTGTTGCATTCCAACAATCTAGAAAAAGTTTTACCTATGGAGACGCTGGGAATTGGAGGTATAACAGTGGTTGGTTAGTGGTAGGTACCTAGTGGAGGAGTAATCATGTAATTCCCGCGCTACCGGACAGTCTTGCGAAAGTAGGGTGTACATTCCTTTTTAGTTTGGTGTAACTATCATACAGACGCGATTAAATATGTCAGAGTGTGGTGACCGCGAGGGGAAGGGGGTTGCCGTATAGCTCATTCCAGCTTGCATGCCCTTAGTAGTCCAGTACGGGTGAACTTACTTGGGAGAGTGTTGAAGGCGCCATCATTTTAATTTGGCGCGTTCGAAAAAAGAAAAAGCTTTCCCTTCCCCAGTTTGACGGTCTACAGTATTGCCCAACCTGCAAGAACAATATTCTCACTGTCACATCTTCCTTCCTGAGATGAACAATAGAAGGCGCTGAGAGCAGTGCAGGAATAGGCAGGACAATTGAATGCTCTCGTGCTGGAACCTTTGGGATCGTCGAGGAAAGGTGGATTCTGCCAAACGAGATGCCTTGGAGTAAGGGACCTCCCTGAAAGGTTTCCCTGGAAAAGTAAAGAAGGCTTGTACAATAGAGGAAGGAATCTACCTTCAACCTGCTATTCAAACATTGGAAGAATGGAAACCAGATTGAGCACTTCGTGTGTTGGTCTCCTTTAACTATTCTTTTGAAAAAACATTCAGAGCAATCCGTCCGAATAGACTCGCATTTAAAATAATCAAACCTTCCCCGTTCTTTTCTTCACTTCTCGGTCTATATTATCGATTCGAGAGCTGTAGCAAACAGAAGGGGGCTATTGTTGGTTTCGATTTGAAGAATCCCCGGCCTATAGAGACGAAAATCTATTCGCCCTAATCAGAATCATTCGTTGTTTGCTCCGGACCATATCTAATTGAATCATAATCATGAAATGCTCGCAGACAATGTTGAATTGTTATAAACCCGGATTTAATCCTCCAGATTTATTGTGTGCCACAAATTGAAAAGCTCAATGATACTGTAATTCTGGATAGTTCATGAATGAATGAATGAATGAAAAAATTTTATTTCCATAAATAATAGCCACGTTTCAAAACAATGAATATGGACCCTTCATAAACATGGTCCTATCTAGGCCGGATGAACATTCGTCGGTCGATAAACAGCATCAAACAGGAGTAAGCTATTGGGGTTAATTGATATCACGGACATCATGTTTGAGGAGCAGGTGAATGTGTGGTTAGACGAGGGTCATGATACTCGTACGTGGGCCCGTAACCCTATCACTGTGCTAACTGGTTCGAAATTTCCTCGATATAGGTCTGCAGCACATTTGAAGTTGGATTCCGCGTCAAATCTTATTCAAATAAAATCTCTTATTCCATGTCATCTGAAAATAGATGGAAATCTTTTAATTTAAATCTTTTTCAAAATGCGAGTGTGCCTGTTTTATTCCCGGAATTCTAACATTATAATTATATAGACATTCTATTGTATTTCCAGCCTCATCTATAGGTAAATTACAAGTAGTGTGAACCATCAGAAGTTTTTGACTTAACTAGGTGTAATTACCGAAAAATAATTTTCGTTTATCGATTTTAAAAATGAACCTTGTTGAGATTTGATCAAGAAAATGACATGTTTAACCCTCTCCCATCCTCAAGCGGATTGGTTGTTGATTTTTGTGTGAAGAAATGGTGATTGCGAAGATGGAATAAAATAAATATTAAAAAATCGGAACTTGGGGATCTTTTTTATAAGAAAATCCTTAGCCCACTTTCATAGGAAATTGTTGTACAACTGATTTCGAATAAACCCCATGTTCGTATATAGGTAAACGAACAACGAGTCTAAGGTATTTGCGAATTCACATTGACTACTCAAGTCCACCGGTTAAGAAGTGATATCGATTAGGCTTTCTCAAACCGATCCCGTCTCCACCGAACGAAAAAAATGTATAGAGAACAGCCACACTGTTACAGATTGTACGATATCGATACGTCTGCTCCCCTACGTCTGTTCTATTTTCCGAATTCGGAACAAGTTACACCCGAACGCCGGCCCTAATTGATCGAGTTTTCTGAAAATTTCAGAGCTCGTGCTAGTTGGATTCCTGATGGTCCCTTACACACTTAATTCCGGTCGGAATGATGATAGTAACAAACGCCCATGCGCGAACAATATAGAACATTGTAAAGCGCATAAATCCAGTAATCCGACCGATTTTTTCTGAAACATTTCAGGGATCGTGCAAGAGGGTCTCTGATGGTCCTCGATGAATTTTATTACAAACTGAATGATCGCAGCATCTCAGCATGCGCGAACAGCGACAGCGTATGTAACGTTTATATCTCCGGCTCAAACCGATGTACGCGAAAGTTCCAGGGATCATGCTGGTTGGGCTCCTGATCGTTCCCTAAAAATGCTACAATGATTGGTGAACTCAGTGAACTTTATTCCCGGTGATTGGTTGATTTCGATGAAGTTTTCGAGAACCATTGAACTTTGGATGTTAAGGCAGAGCCCTCTCAGATTTATGAAACGAAGTTTATACTGGCGCTTGAGGAGGATCTCTCATTTTGAAACATTCAAGTTGTGGGTAGCTTGTCCGACTTCGCCCGAGTTTGTTACGTTGATACGTAATTGGGGTGTGATTTTGTGAAGGATAGGATGGTAGTTACCTAAAATATACTAGATATAAATTGAGAATATTCCAACGAATTTATGAATCTAAGTATAACATCGTGCGGAAGCTGTCCTGTCCACCCCATTTTGGTTTATTATTCTGGGAATAATACACCTATGTATTCGCTCAGCAACAAATTTTTATAACACCCCTCAAAATTTTTCCTTTTCCGTTTCAAGGTGCGTAGATTCCAAAAACGCTGCAAAGTCCTTGTCACATGGGTTTATTATTCTATTATTTTATTGGTCTACAGAAATGCCGGCTGTTTATTTATTGGTTCTTTCATGTAAATTAATTGAAATGGCTATTTCTGGTGGTTTCCACAAATTTTGGCCCCCAGAACTTGAATTAGGTACTACGCTCCTTTTTTTTTCTTCAAATTACCCTTGATCATTGATTGTACCATTTAATCCTCTTGATCCACGAGTTGACACTTTTTCTAGTGTTATTATACAAATTGATGGTGATTTCAGACGATTTCGCAGGTTTTTGACTCATAAAAAATCAATTTTGGGAGCTGAACATCTGGTACAACCTCAATATTCCGCTCCTTGGTCAAAATCGACTTCATATTCGGTCTTCTCATCCCCAAAAACATGGAATACTATACCTCAAAAGCTCATTTTACTAACATGTCACTAAAACACAAAAAGTACCTATTTTTATACACATTTTCACTCATAACTCCCCTGGATATATTCCGATCGAGTTGAAAAGTTTCGGGACACAACTAGGGCCCAAATGGAGCATGTGTGCGAAAGAACGATTTTTTTAGACCGAAAATGAAGCCTGTAGACGTGATACGGCGTACGGCGTACGGCGGACGGCGGACGGACATTGCATTTTTGGAATCTACACACCTTGAAACGGAAAAGAAAAAATTTTGAGGGGGTGTT
The DNA here is from genome assembly GCA_954871275.1 of Leptopterna dolabrata. NCBI lineage: Eukaryota > Metazoa > Arthropoda > Insecta > Hemiptera > Miridae > Leptopterna > Leptopterna dolabrata. The sequence goes on along the minus strand of CATPAC010000035.1, from coordinate 12,064 downwards.
ATAAAAATTTTTTGCTGAGCGAATACATAGGTGTATTATTCACAGAATAATAAACCAAAATGCAATGTCCGTCCGCCGTCCACCGTACGCCGTACGCCGTCTCACGTGTACCGGCTTCATTTTTGGTATAAAAAATTCGTTCTTTCGCACACAAGCTCCATTTGGGCCCTAGTTGTGTCCCGAAACTTTTCAACTCGATCGGAATATATCCAGGGGTGTTATGAGTGAAAATGTGTGTAAAAATAGGTACTTTTTGGTTTATTATTCTGTGAATAATACACCTATGTATTCGCTCAGCAAAAAATTTTTATAACGCCCCCTCAAACTTTTTCTTTTCCGTTTCAAGGTGCGTAGATTCCAAAAATGCAATGTCCGTCCGCTGTCCGCCGTACGCCGTACGCCGTATCACGTGTACAGGCTTCATTTTTGGTCTAAAAAAATCGTTCTTTCGCACACATGCTCCATTTGGGCCCTAGTTGTGTCCCGAAACTTCTCAGCCCGATCGGAATATGCCCAGGGGTGTTATGAGTGAAAATGTGTGTAAAAATAGGTACTTTTTGCGGTTTAGCAACATGTTGGTAACATGAGCTTCTGAGATATCTTTTTCCAGGTTTTTGGGGACGAGTAGACCGAATATGAAGTCGATTTTGACCAAAGGCGCGGAAATTGAGGTTTTACCAAAGGTTCAGCTCCCAAAATTGGTTTTTTATGAGTCAAAAACCTGGAAAACTGTCTGAAATCACCATCAATGTGTATAATAAAATTGGAAAAAGTGTAAACAGGTGAATCAAGACCATTAAATGCCACTACCAATGATCAAAGATGATCTAAAAAAAAAAAAGAAAAAAAAGTACCTGTTTCATGTTTTGGGGGCCAAAATTGGTGGAAATCATCAGAAATAGCTATTTCAATCATTCCACATGAAAGAAACAATAAATTTAACAGCCAACAAGAATCTCTAGAACTCCAATAGAATAATAAACCCATGTGACAAGGACTTTGCAGCGTTTTGTGTTTTAATAACATGTTAGTAAAATGAGGTTTTGAGGTATCGTTTTCCATGTTTTTGGGGACGAGGAGACCGAATATGAAGTCAATTTTGACCAAGGAGTGGAAAATTGAGGTTGTACCAGATGTTCAGCTCCCAAAATTGATTTTTTATGAGTCAAAAAAACCAGTCATGCAGCATGACTTAATGAGCGAATTTTCAAAGAAATATTCGAATTAATGGCTATGGTTTTGAATAAAGGAAAACTTCGGTCTAAAATTTGGTTTTCTATGTATATTCTCTTCGTATTTATTTTAATTTGTACGTTTTGTCCATCCTGATTCTACCGTTTGTTTATTACGTAATTGTACTAAGTGCTTATTTATTTGATCGCTGTGGGTTCATATTCTCCCCCTTTTTTGCTTCGAACTCTCGTCTTCAATTAATACTTCTCACATTTTTCAATCTGACCACTCTAAGGGGGTGGGGGGGGGGGGGGGTAAGAGTTTAAAGATTATCCTAGTTTTGGGTAATTTTTGCGCACTTTAAATGCTCTAATTTAAGAACGGATTTAGATATCTAAAATCCGATTTCACCATCGTGTTCAGCGTGCAAAAACCTTTAAAATGAGGGGGTCACTTGTTGGAAAATAACATTTTGGGGATTTTTGGGTAATTTTTGCGCACTTTATATGCGCCAAAACCCTCCTTAGAGTAGGCCAATTTCGCCCATCTTCGAACTTAGCCTTTCGATTGCCAAGATAGATTTTTTGTGCAAATTTGAGCTGTTTATCTCAATTCTATCGAGAGTTATCGTCTGGAGTGACACATATATATATATAAATATATATATACATATAAAAAAGTGTTAAATTTCAGGAATCGTTTTAGAATGGTCTGAAACGGATTTCTATGAAGAAAATTTCCGAAAATTTATATTATTTAAATTTCGAAGCCATTGCAATAGCTTCATTTTCTTTGAAAATTCGCTAAAACCTGCGAAACGTCTGAAATCACCATCAATTTGTAGAATAACACTAGAAAAAATGTCAACACGTGGATCAAGGCGATTAAATGTTACTACCAATGATCAAAGATAATTTGAAGAAAAAAAAGGAGCGTACCTAATTCAAGTTTTGGGGTCAAATTGGTGGAAACCACCAGAAATAGCTATTTCAATTATTTTACATGAAAAAAAAAATAAATAAACAAACAGCCAGCATTTCTGTAGGTATGTCCAATAGAATAATAAACCTATGTGACAAGGACTTTGCAGCGTTTTTATGTTTTGATCGTTTCAGCAAATTGAGAAATCGTATACTCGGAAGCCTCTCTTCACCAAAAACGATTAATCGAAAAATTTTGTTTTCGGCTTCTGTTGTAGATCATGGTAACATTGAAAAAACGTTGAAATTGCCAAATATCATGATTACATAGCTGGATTTATGTTGGTCTCATTTGAAGCACTCATCAACTTACTGTTCTCTTACACTGAAGTCAGTTTGCTTCGTACAATTGGGATGTGTATTAACGATTTTCTTAGGTTGGTGTGGATTTTTTCACTAACTTCTGAGTTAAAACAACGAATAAAAAAATACCTGCCTGTTGCTTTTGTCGCAAATTACTCCCGTATTATGAGCAACCATTTAACAATCTTCCATGATAACAAATTCTCTGAGTACGGGTAAGGACCCCCCACCGCATGGATGATCTCACAGTCACTAAGGTATTTCATTAGCATACCACGCAGGTATTTCATGAAATAATCAGAGTGGGATGAAACTGGACCTCAAAAATATAAGCTATTCACAGATATATTCGTGAATCGTAAACATACCGACAAGAAGGTACAGAAACGACATGCACACATCTAGAAACTCGTGGACTGACAGAGGCGGAACCAACTGGCCCGGTTTCGCGAAATGCAAAAGCGCAAAAATCGAGAAACTCGACTTGTTGATCGATTCTTACATGAAATGTCAGGCTATCGAATGCTGGCGTGGGGATTCTTGAAAACGGTTCATTTCAATTGCCAAGTTAAGGACGTTTAGGACGGTTTCACAAAACCCGGCAATACATTGGATTTTCCATTTTGAAATTTATTTACCATTCCTCTAAAGGTTAAGATTCCAATAAATTTTGTTGTGATTTTTCCATCTGTCAGTTGCATCCAGTTTTACAGCTAAATTGCAACAAAAAATCTGTTTAGGCAATTTTTTTGAAATCCCTTTTTTTTTCTTGCATCACGTTTTCCCTCAAAAAGTCCTGAGTGTTACGGCTTGTAGAACACCAGAAAATAATAGGACCATTCGAAAGGGCAGAGGGGCAGGAGAATTTCCTGCAAGGTAGATGCTCTCCCACCATTCAGATACTGTAATTATTATAGACTGTATTTGGGCCTAAACTTAAGTTTTTGTACATTTTCATTTCTTCCGTCGAATTTCAACTGTGGCTTTCACCTGTAATCAGTATCTTCGGAAAAACATCTCAATATTACCAGCGTTCCAACGGTGTATAATTTTATATTTATGCAAATGGGAGGAAATAATGTCAACTGGAAGGCGAGCTGAAAATCGTAATCAAAAAAGGTTTAGCGAAAAAGTTGAGGTTTTGAAGGCCGTAAATGTATTTGCACTCTTCATTACCTAAGTATTAATATAAACAAGCATTACCAATAACTTTTTCTCTCACACTGAGTAGGTATAATTTAAACTTATTTTTTCTCGATTTTGAGAATTTCCATTTATGGAGATGTAGGGTTATACAAAACTTCCCGAAAATGTTGCGCTGAAGACTGCACCTAAAAGCGAAGCCTCACACAGTGATCCAATTTCCTCTTCTTGATAAATTCCCATTATGCATTAGCGCTCCACTGAATATTGAATATTCTCGACATATTTCATTCTTTTGTGCTGTAAGTCTATGGGAATGCATGCCGATTTCTTCCATCATCGCGGGTTTTAAGCGATTCCTGGCAGTCGACGAGGTCACGATAACAATTTATATCCACGGCCGTGGAATCACAATATTGGATGGATATTTTTACCCATTCAGTCTATCTAATAATCGATAGGCGGCCAACTGTTTGAAAACGGCGGTTGCCGCTTATAGAAGAAGGTGATAAAAGTTCCATCTCTACCTCCGTGGAAGCTATTAAATAATATTGCCTTCATATAGAAATATAAATCACGCCATATATACGATAAGCTCATTTCTCCATCAGCAGATAGGTAATAAATTTATAATGGCAATCTCAAGTGCCTTAACGTTGTTCACATTAAATATTAACCGGGTATTTAATTTCTAATTTGGATAAACAGCAAGCTATTACAAAATGTATTGTGTTGATTCACTCGACACCGTTCGAGATTAGAAAAATGAATATAGTTAATTATGGTCTATCTAAAATAAGGTTTTTGGTAATGAATTTCTGTCAGTATTCATCTGCACATTAGAGTAAATGTGGTTTGAAAAACGCATGTGCTAAAAATATTGAACGCACTGTGATAGCGAATTTTCTCCGAAAACTATAGGTAATTATGTTTACGGAAAATTGATTTTAGGGCTGCAAAACGCTTTGTGAAAGTAACGTATGCAACTCCAATGGACGCATTCACGAACCGCATTAACAAGTTGAAATTCTGTTTTACTAACTCAATGAGACATTTGTATCAAGATGGAACTCTAAATACTCTGGAAGTGTGAATTAATACAGCAGCATCTGTCTATAGATATGATGACCGGCTAGGTAGGTGTAATCTGCCGCAGCTGAACTGGGCATCTCAACTTCGTGGCTTCCTTCGAACTTTGGGAGTGGCGATCTGTGATCCCAGATGAACCTTGAATGAGAAATAAAAAAAAAAGAAAAAAAAACGCTGCAAAGTCCTTGTCACATGGGTTTATTATTCTACTGGACATACCTACAGAAATGTTGGCTGTTCATTTATTGTTTCTTTTATGCGTAATAATTGAAATCGCTATTTCTGATGGTTCCCCTAAACACGAATTAGGTAGGTACGCTCCTTTTTTTTCAATTTATCTTTGATCATTGGTAGTGCCATTTAATCGTCTAATCCACGAGTTGATACTGCTTTCAGTGTTATTATACAAATTGATGGTGATTTCAGACGATTTCCCAGGTTTTTGACTCATGAAAAATCAATTTTGAGAGCTGAACATTTGGTAGAACCTCCATTTTCCACTCTTTGGTCAAAATCGACTTCATATTCGGTCTTGTCGTCCCCAAAAATATGGAAAACGATACCTCAAAAGCTCATGTTACTAACATGTTATAAAACACAAAAACGCTGCAAAGTCCTTGTCACATGGGTTTATTATTCTATTGGACATACCTACAGAAATGCTGACTGTTCATTTATTGTTGCTTTCATGTAAAATAATTGAAATAGCTATTTCTGATGGCTTCCACCAATTTTGGCCCCCAAAACTAAAATTAGGTGGTAAGCTCCTTTTTTTTTTAAATTATCGTTGATCATTGGTAGTGCCATTTAATCGTCTTGATCCACGTTTTGACACTTTTCCTAGTGTTATTCTACAAATTGATAGTGATTTCAGATGATTTCGCAGGTTTTTGACTCATAAAAAATCAATTTTGGGAGCTGAACATCTGGTACAACCTCAATTTTCCACTCCTTGTTCAAAATCGACTTCATATTCGGTCTTCTCGTCCAAAAAAAACATGGAAACCGATACCTCAAAAGCTCATGATACCAACATGTTGATAAAACGCCAAAAGTACCTATTTTTACACACGTTTTTACTCATAACTCCCCTGGATATATTCCGATCGGGCTGAAAGTTTCGGGACACAACTAGGGCCCAAATGGAGCATGTGTGCGAAAGAACGACTTTTTTAGACCAAAAATGAAGCCGGTATACGTGATACGGCGGACGGACATTGCATTTTTGGAATCTACGCACCTTGAAACGTAAAAGAAAAATATTTGAGGGGGTGTTATAAAAATTGTTTGCTGAGCGATTACATAGGTGTATTATTCACGGAATAATAAACCAAAACCTAAATTGAGCGCTGGGAAAAGCCATGGCTGTCGGTTGATATGGACTAATTTCTGAAATCCCGCTTCAACCAATATTACCAAGGAATCTGCACATTTGGCGCTGCTGCACCCTATATTGGCCAACTGGAGAACACTGCCTTCGATCGACTGATTGCCCAAATAAGGTTGGGCTACGAAGGGAAGTTAAAGTTGGTCCAGTACTCAACTGATTGCCCAGCTCAGCGCATGAACTGTAATAGGCTTGAGCTCGAGACCCTCGCCAACTTCGTCGTGCTATGCCCAACTTACAGGCGCTACAGATCCTTCTACTTGAAAGATTTTATGGTCAGCTACAGCGAGGACATTGCTGTGGCGGGCCACGCGAAAAAGTGCTTCGGGAGCTCCTCGAATGGTGGTGGGGATATTTCCAAAATTACAGCCATCTGTAAATATTTCAGAAGCGCACTGAGACTTCGAACTTTTCCTTTAAATGAATAGTAAGTTACCTAGTATAATAATGCGAAATCCATTTGGATTGGGTGCTCAGAGAGATACAGGAACAGTCTCCCTAACTTTCGTAAAACCAGTGCACGTAGGTATATCTTTACGTTTCTGGGCAGAGTTATATACCTACTAATTAGTATTATTAATGATATTATCTTCCTAGGAAGTGAACCGTTTACTGTTACTATTTCCTTTTCAACAGTATGAAGTATATATTATTCTGTAAAGCTGAATGCAACTCACTGCAGTGTTTTTTTTGTTTTTTTTAAACATGCGTGCTATCAAGAATGGGTGAGCTATTCAACCCAAAGAGTCTACTTTAATTGTCTTCTAGGTTGATAACTAGGTAACGACCTGTAATTGACTATAACAAGGTCATTATTTCAAGAGTGTAAAAAATTCTTGAAGGTGAACACAAGCTGAAAAATAGGACGTAAGTTCGAATGATGATTTCGGTAACAGTACTGCATTAGGCAGAATGTGAGAAACAAGATAATAACCTTCAATAAATACTTTTAGAAGGACTACTCAAAGAACGTTGTAAAATACCTAGTGGGTAGAGTCATACCTAGAGCCATGTCAAAAAGAATTCTGCATAAGTATGTGAGACCAGGAGACACTTGACTGTAGGTAAAATTTTGTTTGGGTACCATCCTGATCTGAGCTTGACCTACTAGATGATTGTACTTTGGAGTCGGATAAAAACAACATTCTGCCATTGACGAACGTTCCTTCTTCCAGCAGGTATAGAATGGATTTGTTCCTGTCGATTATTAAACAAATGAAGAAATAATTTTCTATTTTCTCTAATTTCCTTCGATTAAAGTAGGCTGTTGTTGACTCGAGAACCCGTAAGTTGACCTACGCTTCACATGATTTTTGTCCTTAAATAAAATGCTGTTTAGCATGACTGTTATGGATCTGCTTTTCACATCAGATTTCTCCTATATGAACTGCGTATTTAACGTCCTTGGTATCCAGATCGATCATTTTCAATGAACTTCACGAGAATGTAAAACTAGAGAATTTTTACGACTTCGGTGCCACGTCTGACAATATTCACGCATGGGTCGCATCAAATCTCCCCTTTCATTTGTTTGTTACCCTTAACGAAACTCAGCGTGAAACATGTATTAAGCCATGTTCAATCTTAACTCATCTGTTAGTGCAGTTTGTGAATACGGTCCCAAATCAAAGGTAAATAGTTTCACTTGAAAATTATACGTAGGTAGGTGCACCTATCAGACATCATCGAGCAAGGAACGGAACGCTTAGGAATTTTTATCATTTTACTAGTTGATGATCGGTAGATAGGATACAATCCGGGATTCGGCATTGTGTCAGCACCCCTAAAACACCACCAGGATCTGGGGGCTGCAACGGGGTATTATTACTCAATCTGCATGATGGTAACTGGGTTTGCATGTTACCTACGTGACCGCGTGTTCATGTGCCCAGTGGGCGTGTTTTTTGCTGGTAGCGTTGATTTCTTCCAGTTATTTCTCTGTTCTGGGTGTCGGGTTGGTTTTCATAATGGAACGTTGAGCTGGGCGAGTTGATCATATAGGTACCTAGTTTATTTCCTTTTTTTTTTCTTCATTTGGCATTAGCCGACAGCCATAGCCCTGAAGTAATTTTATTTTGTTATTTCACATTACAATGTTGCAATAAAAGAACGAAAAATAAAGGCGAATGAATAAGAAAATTAAATTTTGATTCCTACTTCTTGGATAAATGAACAAATGCCTTTGAAAACTATAAAACTCCGCGAATGCACCATTTCGGGAAAGTTCACTGGATTGACCAAATGATGAACGCACGTATCTAACAGCCGACGTCTTGCAAGATCGAATCTCGGGCAAATCATAAACCTATGCTGTAGGTCGTCTTCCTGATCTTGACAAAATTCGCACGCTGGAACGTTGACCATACCGATTCGGTGCAAGTAAACTCCACACAAAGCATGGTTAGAGCGTAAACGGGCTATTGCCCTTATCTCCGGTCTACTCAGCTCAAACTGGGAAAACCAAGGTTTGACCCCAATTTGAGGGTTGTGCCCGCGGTATTTATTTCCTTATTTATCCTTCCTTCTACGAAATAGTTCGAAAGGATAGTTCTATGAGATGGAACTGCGCTGTCCTGTGGCTTTGATCCCGATGTCTGGTACGTTTCCTACATTCGCTGCATATTATTACGAAGTTTAGTGCAAGAGCGAATATACTGTCTTTTCATTCATTCATATAACCGCTACAACCCGCGAGGGGTCATGGCCTCCTTCAACGACTTTCGTCATTTGCCTCGGTTTTGCGCTGCTGTTCTCCTGTCACGAATGCCCAGGATGGTGTGAGCGTCCTGACTGACTCCATCAACCGTTTTTAACGTCCTATCCAGCTGCCCATGAATCATTCTCGCTGGGATCTCGCTGTCGTCCATTCTGGATACATGGCCAGCCCAAAGAAGACGTCCAATGCTAATGAAATGCACCACATCTCATGCAGATGCACTATTTCGAGGTTAGTGCGTCTTCACCAGGATTGTCCATCTTGTACGGCTCCATAAATTCTTTTTAGAATTTTCCTTCTTAGCAAGGATGTCTCATCGTGAAGGGCGTGTGTTCAGTGTTCCTCAGTGTTCCTCAGTGTTCCTCAGTGTTCTTCAGTGTTACAGTGTTCAGCCCTCGGACCAGTATGTAAGTACTGGTCTGATGAGATTATTTTACAGTTCTTGAGCGGAATCTACTTTTCATGTGCTTAAGGAGTCCGAAGTACGATTGATTAGCCGCAGTGTTCTTTTGATTTCAGGGCTCGTCAAGTTGTTGGCATTCACCTTACCAAGATCCGTCCACCCATTCAAAACTATGATGGCCTATGGTGGCTTTCATGATTTGATGGGGCATTGGTACGCAAATTGCTCCTGTATCCGTGGTGTGCTGAGTTTGGCAGTATTATATCTCTTGGGATGTGTGGCAGGTTGGGTGGTGACTCCATATCATAGATATCCTCGCTCTTCTCCGTGCTATGACTAGTTAGTGGTCAAAGTCGATGTTAGCGCCCCTGTAAGATCGCACGTTCATTAATCCCGAGACATGTCTGGCGCTCACCAATTTTAATCATTTGGATTATTGGTGATTCCATCATTCGAATTCTAAGTGGCGAGGTGGATTCTTTTGTGGAGAAAGAGAGTGCTTCCTACCACCAAGTTGTTGGAGGCTGCAAGAGGTCTATGAGCCGTTGACTATTACCGTTTGACTCGTCATAAAGGCTGTGCTTTCCCATTGCACTCACGTATGTCGTTTCTTTTCCAATTTTTGCATTAAAATCACCTGTCAATATTTTGACATCTGCGGCAAGGCACTCATCGAAGCAATTCTGAAAATCCTCGTAAAAAACCTCGTTTCCTCTCTCCTTTCTGTGGTCGTTTATTCAAACGACCTTCGTGCGATATCCAAAATTGTTTTTCCAAATTCACGATGAGTAGAGTTCAGCAGAGTTGGAGGTATAGAGTTCGGCGAATCACATCATTGAGATCGATAGGGGCAGATGGCGGATTCACTGGGAGGCGACAGGTTTGGATAATGAAAAAGTACATGTTTCGGCCACACCGCCTCCTCTAATGAATGTCCACCACGAAAACTCATTTCGAACGTATCGCCAGCGTTTCACTCTACTTTCCGTCAGGCAAACGTTTGAAATTCAGTTCCGACACGCCGTCTCAAGTGGCATACAGCCTAAATTTGAATCGGATTCTGGGGTGAGATAGCAATTACATCACGACGCGGTAATTATCCACTACAAAGCACGGTAAATCTAGGTTTTTACCATTTTGTTATTATAATTATCATGCTTGCCTGCTTCCACACCACCCTGGGTAAGGGAGTCCGTGCTACCTATTCACGCAAGAGTAAAAAAAGTTTGTCTCCCAAAATCAAAATCTCCTCTAGGAGCCAAAATGTCGTTCCGCGTCTATTTTGTCTATCAGTCTGTACCCAATCCCACGCAACTACCTTATCGAAGGAAAAATCTAAACGTGCTGAAATCTGGAGCGTATGAATGGTCCCATATGAATTCCATCAAAAGCTCTTGTTTGCGCATACGCAAACATAAATTTACTGACACTTCCGTAACTCCGGTTCTTTGCGTCCGATTTTGCAGACGTTTTCAGAGATCATGCGCGGTGGATTCATAGTAATCCCTTACGAATTTAATTTTCATCAGATTGATTGTGACGTAGCTACGAATGTACGAACAACGAGATGTTTGTAACGCTCGTAACTCCGGTTCTATTCGACCGGCTTTCCTGAAAATCTCAGGGATTGTGCAATTCGGGTCTATGACCCCCCTCCCCTCACCAATGTATTTAATTTTGATCGGAATGAAAACAGCAAATGCGCATGTAAGGACAACGAACACTTTAGCGCTTATTACTCCAGTTGGTTTACTTACTAATATAATCCCAGGTTGTGTTATATCGATTTTGATGCAGCTTTCGGTTCATTCAGTACTGAACGATTCATAAATATGATGCAAAGCAGCGATGTGTAGAAGCTGTACTGTCCACCCACTTGGCGGACGTTTTTCGCATTGGGTACTACTTATTGATACTAGAACCTATACCGCATATTATATATCATGGTTGTTTTCCCCCTTATAACGTTGTTACTATCAATAATTGTATTGACAGTATTTATGATCCTTTGGTTGTTATCAAGGCGCCGTTGTCCGTAGGCGTCACCAAACCTACAAGTATTGTCGTTGTTCGTGGAACAGACTTAAAGTTAGATGGACGATACACAGATAAATGAATCTTACAAAAATGGTCGAACACTCTCAAGTTGTGCAATAAGGTTTTGAATGAGGAAGACAAATTATTATTACCTATTCCCTAAAAGGCAGAAGTCCGAGTTAGGCGACGGGCGGTGATGCCTAGATATGTGAATAAATTAATGTATTTTATGCATTCAAGATGATCTGATGCATCCCTGCGTCCAGTTTCACGTACATTAAACTATCGATTTAGTTATTATAATGGCACCACATCAGTTAGTGGTCTCTCGATTATATTTAGAGAGGGATGTTAGTGGAAGGGACAGTCTTCCGAAGTGGGAGGACGAGGTTGTGGCAACATAGAGGCAGTAGGTATGACCAACAATTATGTGGATGGTAGATCAAAGCACCCCACAGGTTTCTCCTCCAGCTCATAATAGAACACGGGGTTCCCCCTTTTTCTGTGAAACGCCCATGGAGGTTCCTACATTGCGTGGAACCCTCGAAATCACCCCCAAATATATATATATATATATATATATATATATATATATATATATATATATATATATATATATATATATATATATTAGGTACATTTTTGCACGTGTCCGTGAGTAACCGTTACAAGTTATTGCACAAATATATCTGATTTTTTTTTACTTTCGAAAGCAATGCAATAGGTTGAGCTAACATCATTAGCATATTCGTATAAGGTATTTTCCCTAACTTCCCACTGAAATATTTAATAGTTAATTAATGTTATCTACGGATCATGGCTCGGCTCGGAAC
>CATPAC010000033.1:0-16617 GCA_954871275.1 Leptopterna dolabrata | reverse complement strand
GGATGTCTTGGAGATATGTATCATGTGTCGTAGCGTTGGCTCTGAGAGCAAAAAAACGGCGGCGGGATAAAAAATTCGAAAAAACGTTTTGGGTACACCGTACTATCTCCCAAAGGGAAGCAAAGGGGCAATTTTATAAAATTCATCAAGATTTAATGCAATACCCTGCAAAATTTTTCGATTATTATCGGATGAGTGTAAATACATAGCTTCAACCAACTTCTCGAAATGACACGGCCCAGAATCACTTACCAGGATACCAAGTGGAGACGCTCAATCGTGAATGCAGGATGGAAAATCCCAAGAGGGAAGCAATCGCGCGACTGAACTACCGCTTGTGCGTGCAAGGTTATTCAATTCTGTGTTTCACATTTTCCCCCGCCTTAACCGCGCCGCCCGAAAAATAGAACCTGCTGCGACTTTTTCTAAACTTGCGATTTATTATCGCAGGTGCGCGTTCATCCATTGAGTTCTGTGTGTTTCATTTCTGGGGCGATTAAATCGCGCGGCTGAAAATCGCAAGTGCGTAGGCGCCCTTTGGGCCGGTTTCACCAACGCGGATTATACAGAGTTCAATAAGGTTTAAGCCATCGATTCTGAGAAAAGACAGTTTCACGAACGCCTAATCTAGGAATAAGTCGCGGCAACGGCGCATTAAGTTAATACCTCGTTTCAGGTGGTGTAAACCTCTGATCTACGGTTGATCTCCGATTCTCCTCCAGGCCATCGCCATTTTGAAATCTATTTTATCAGTGTTTTTCATACTTCTCAACTTGCATCAACATTTAGTGCGATGAATCGTTACATTGAAGTGTTTGAGTCATCCTTGGATGAATATTTCAATGAACTTCTGGAAGTGGCCGCGCCCAGACGGCGATAATTCGCGAAAGGGTCGAGCATTTCCACAAGTGGGATGACGGCGATTTTTTCGCGAGGTTCCGCCTTCCGAGGGAAGGGATGAGCTTCGTGCTCGATGCAAGAGAAAGCCTTCTAGTTCTCGAAACAGAAATGTGAGTGCAACCAAAAATGTGTAATAAATATAATTTTACACTAAACCAGGTAGGCAACAACGTCGGACCCATCATTATTTATTTAGTAGGTAAACAAACCTTCATTGTACGTGGTAGGTACTCGCAGACTGCGCTAATAAGTACATGTATAACTTCTTCTGCATACAGCGAATTATTGTAAAAAAGTAGATACCTTTTATAGAAGAGCCTAGGTAGGCTATCTATAATTTATTACAAGAGCTGTCTCGAAAGATGTAAGATGGTCTTTTGTAGTAATGACAGAGTGGAGTCGAGCAGAAGTTCTCGGAATGAGAATGACAGAGGCATATTGTGAGAAAAAATCGCGAAACTTCCGCACCTGGCTACTATTATGCAGCTTAATGTCTCCACAACAGAGGATGGCGGACAAAATTTAAGTATCCATAGAAGAAACATCACAGATCCACCACTCATGGATGAGCATGTCTCCTCCATGTCATCTGCAATACGGGATTGGTGTTTCTGGGGATAGCAATGCTGATGCAAACTGAACAATCTCGGCTTAAACCCAAGTTCGGCTAAACCGCGGATCAAAAACGTTGGTGAAACTGTCGAAGCTCTGAACCACATAGATCAAATTTGAATCCAGGATTTATTGATACCAGGGTTAAGCTGCGTTGGTGAAACCGGCCCTTAGTGAATACACCCAAGGTCGATTCCAAAAATAATATAGACCATCAATAATAAATAATGGGTCATCTTGCCTGGAAAGTAGTCGAGTGATACAATACATTCCTGGCAGACTACTTGGAAATTAGAAGGCCGTTTTCCCATTTTAAGAGCAATCTTCCATTCCTCGCGATGTTGTGGGACTGCTGGGAAGAAATGAAATGCCATTCCACCTTTTCTTTTGCAATTTTTGCAATTTTGTCGCGGCCGACATCTCGCACTATTTTGGAAAAATAACAATGATGATAGTTCGAGATAACAGATGGATCTGATGCACTTGCACGGAGCATGTGGGTATCTCATTAGTTCTTCAGTCGCCCGCCGCGAGCGCTCGGGTGAATTCTTTCGCTGCCAGACGATTCATGTAGTCCGAGTATTACACTATCAAATGGTTTTCGTTCATTATTTTCAATAATGAACCTTTGGAATCGAGCATGAAAAAAAATTAACCCCCCCCCCCCCCCCCCCCCCAACAAAATTGTATGGTTTCCGTTTCAAGGTACGTAGAATCCGAAAATGCAATAAAAAAATGTCTGCCCGTCCGCCGTACGCCGTACTTCGCACTTTTCTTAGTTACCATGAACCAAAATTGACGAAATTCGGTTTATAGGTCCCATTTGGCGTCTGGTTGGTCCTCGAAGCTCGGCGTTAATGTCAGTCATCTCTAAGGGGTGAAAAATAGGGGTTGAAATCTCCAGGACGCCGTTATCTCAAATTTTTTTCAAGTTTTTAAATAGTTCTCGAACATGGGAGTTTTTTAAGACCACCCGGAGTACTGTACGTCCAGCCGTTCGTTCACAGTAAGGCCCAGAAGTTTGCAACGACAGGCTTTTTCAACAGGAGGGTGAATGAAATTGTATACATTCAATGTAAACAATCTCGGGAACTGGCCCGAGATCATCTTGCTAGGGAGCACCTGATTATATTCACGGAGTATGAAGTCGAGTTGGTTGTTCTGTGATATTATTTCATTTGAAAAATGATGGCTCTTTTGGAGTTTGTTGACAGGTAGTGAAACTTGAACAAACGTTGAAGTATTATCGATGGGTAAATTATTACAAAATGGTAAATTATTACACAACGGTAAATTATTACACAACGGTTCATTATACTATCTACGGAGAAGGGGCACCCACAGGTAAATTATTACACAACGGTTTATTATTTGCCTTATGCTTCATGAATAACTACAAAATAATTAATGATTGAATTATTGAATCCCGCGCATTTGTAGGAAACTTTAATTCCGGGGCCGGCTCCAGTACTCGATTTAGGGCTTTCCTGGGGGGAGCTCGAGGGTACTAACGACAGAAAACAGTGATCTACGCAGAAGGGGCATCTACAACGGTAAATAATAAACCTTTGTGTAATAATTTGCAGCTTGTTTTCTTTTGCTTCCGAACCTACTAAGGCAGCGGACGCCTTAAAAATCATTTTGGGTGGAAAACAGACCTCAAAAATCGAAATTTCCACTCGCGTTAAAAACAAAATTTCCTGAGCAAATTTGTCCATCCCCATTTATAACAGAAAAACTTGGCAGAAAACAAGGTTCGGGCCGGTCCCTCGAGAATTTCGCTCAAAACCAAAAACAGCCAACCAAAAATCAAACAGGCTCTTGCGTCGTATCTGTGCATAAGTGCATATGCTCAACCGTGAAATTCTTGCTACGACTATAACTACACAAAAGAACAGTAGAGATGAGCTGAAAGTTGGAGGGTATGTATCTAAATGGATATCAATCCTTTCTGCGGCTGTGGAGGTTTTCTTGACGAGTAAATTTAATGAGGGGTTATTTCATATTTAATAGCCTTCGAATGAACATCAGGTCAGCAAATTCAAAAAATTACTCAAAACGCATTTTATTCTGCTAACAGTATTTTTTTTGCCTTTTTCCGTCAATTTTTCTTTAATTTCATTAGAAGCTAAGTAGTTTGATTTTCTGGATTAACTTTTTTTTTTTAAATGGTTTAAATTGTTATTTTGAATGAATTTGTCTTGAACAAATATTGTTTATCCAAGTGACAAGTATATCCTGTAACTAGGTTAATGATGTAATGTTGATGAATGTGTGTACCGGCATGTTCTGTCTGATTAGGATTTGTACCTGGGACTCTTCCCCTAAGCACGGGCTTGCCAACAGAGCGGAGTAGCATTAATTTAATGTAGGTATATAACAAATTGTGAGGTACAAAATCTGAATAAAATGCAACTGGAGATTTAATAACTTGAAACCTAGAGAAAAACAGTGTAAACGCATAAAAACAAAGCTTGTGGCTTGAAATTTGAAACTTCATGTCAATGCTGATCTACGGTTACCAACAAAAATTGATGATATTCGGATGTTCCCTCTAAGGGCCGGTTTCAATAATACTTCCTAACCATGGTTAAAATAGATCACTGTTTAACCGAATCGGAGATCTGAAAGGTTGGTTAAGGACAAGTGGATTTACGAGTGTAATCAACAACTAAAATGTTTTCATAAAACGTCGATTTAACGGTATCATGGGGGCACAGGCCAAGCAAATGGACGCATTGGGCGGGATTACGATTGATAACATAGTTGTTGATGTGCACAGTGAAGTGAAGTACTTACTTGTGCTCATTTGTTTTTTTCGCGTTTGGTTTGTTGCTTATATTGCTGATTGTAGTGTTACATCTATTTCTGAAAGTTTGGTGGTTGTCGAAATCGAGGAAACCAGCGTGAACCCAGTGTCGCAAAAACGAACACACGGACTGAAGTTCGTAGCAAGTGAAAAACAGATTTTGGTTGAACTGTTCCCAAGTATTTCAACATTACTGAGTGTAAGAAAACCGACGGTGCTTTATTTGTCGTTCCTGTTATAAAATATGTTTTTTACGTAGTTCACCATATTATCAACAACAATGTGTCCCGCTGAACCTACCAAGGTAGGTAAGTTATGTATCTACAAACTTCTCACTAACAAACGATCCGATTTCTCTCAAATTTGGTGCTAGGAAGTTGATTGTCCTCTGTGAATTTAGTTGCTATTAGAATTGTATAGTTTTATAGCTAATTGTAAATTTTATAGCTCAACTACGCTTGAGCAAATGCGAAATTAATACCAATACTCGAATTGCTAAAAATGGTTTAAGAAAGGACAACAAAAATTATCCAGAGAACTGCATGATTACAACTTTTTTGTTGATAAGTAGGTAAAGTTGTTTCTCTCTGCCATCAGTTCAAAGAAACGAGAAAGCTATGTGCCTTCTGACTTGATTATATTGCAGGTACTAGATACCTTGTCACAAAATCGATTTCATCGAGCTCAGAATAATTTATTCTCTCTCTCATCCATCGAGGGCGGTGAATCGTGAAGTATTCATCTTCGTCCCTCGATACCAACCGAAATACCTAATCAATCCCCTACTCATTTTTGTGGATGTAGAATAATAATAATATCAATAATAATAATAATAATAATAATAATAAGTAGCAGTATCGTAGTAGTAGTAGTACTATAGTATTTATCCCTTGCTAACGAGATAAGGACGATGTGGAAGCAGGAGGTGGTACGGATCGTTCCCGTGGTCTTGTCTGCCACCGGGGTGATACCCAAGAAACTCCATGAAAGCATGAGGATCCATGGGTTGCCCGGTGGACTTTACGAGGACATGCAGAAGGCCGTGCTGACTGCTTCGTGTAGCCTGGTGAGGGAGTTTTTGGGGGATGCTATTATGCCCGACCACTGAGCCCTCCACATGCACTTGCGGGCGGGAATAGGCCCTTGGGCCCCCCACTCGCGTCACCCCGTGGCACTTCTTACCCCCCACGGATGATGACCACCCAAATAATAATAATAATAATAATATTAATAATAATAATAATAGAAGAACGGTTCGCACGAAAACTGTCGAAATGGCAAGATGGCGAAGTGTTAAATCGTTGATTTAGGAAGCTGCCACCCAAAATCGGCTGGTTAGTTTTGATCTCGGTTTGTGTCTTTTGACCATTGATTGATCGTAAATGAGGCCGGCGACACCCGACATAGCTGTTCAACACCTGAGATATTCGGTTTAATATGTAAACGTTGGTTAAAAACTTTTGGGAAACCGGCCCTTAATGAGTATCCATGTAGAGCGCAAAAAGCAAGGTTTCACTCTTTTTCATTATGGAGGAAGGGAATTCTTCAAGGTTTCATATTATAGGTACCCAAACAGGAAAAGGGGTACAAAGGGGTCCTAATCAAAAAGGGTTACTTTCGTCCAAACCCCCGAGGTCTTGGTGGTCGGGAGTAAAAGGGGACCAACACCCCCCAAAAAGGGACGTCTGGCAACACAGGGGCAGGGTGGAAAGGTTTCAACAAACCTTATAAATTCGAGCCTGTACAAAGTGAACAACTAAACTATTCAGCAATTACTCGACCAAGCTTGTCAATTCGTGATGAAAGGGTCAAAGCTTGTACTTTGAATTCAGAGGGAATCTGTACAAACTGAACAACCAAACTATTTAGCAAATACTCAACCGAACTTGTCGATTCATGCTGAAAGGGTTAAAAGCTTTCACGCTGAATTCTGAGCTCTGGACAACCCCCTTCCACAACCCTTCAAGATGCATGTCCAACATGGTAATAAAAGGAGGGAACCCCGTAGAAGAAAGTTGAACAATCTTCCTCCCTCCTCACCAACCCCTCAGTAGTAATGAAAAGGTCCAAGGAAATCAGAATCCGTCGGAATAGGAATGGAGACCAAGTTCGGGTGGAGATTCAAAGAGTTCGATGTCCCTCGTTCTCTTGAAATTAATCCCTTTTGGTCGGTCGTGAGTTGAATATCTCGAGTTACCAAAGACCGTTCCCCAGTCGGCAGAATCAAACGTTGTTTTCTTTCCTATTCAGATGAATGAGAGAGAGGCCGTTCGAGGGTGGAGGTTTTTCACTTTGTAAACAACTGCTGTCACTATCATTTTCTTAGGATGATATATTTAACATGAAAAATACAAATAACTTTTTAAAAAAATTTAAAAACCCCGGAACAGGGTCAGGGGTAACAACGGGTAATTCATAACTAGCCAATTAGCGCTCATGTGAGTGATACACACTAAAGGGAAGTGAATTTTAATGGCCGCCAGCTGACAGACTGAGAACGCTCCCTCCAGTTTTGGTGCTCCTGTGCTTACGAAATTCCTCATCGGGAGTAACTGAAAAACAGCTTTCCTGTGTGTCATGGTACCCCTCTACACCACTCATATGTAATGTGTAAGCTTAGAACTAATAAATAGAAGGAGAAAGGCGAGCTGTGAGACGCCTCGGTAGAAGCCCGAAGGGCACCTTTATAAGGGCATAAAGGTGTAGGCACCTTTATAATGCGCTCGGCTCACCCAGCTCTTCACTCTTCCATGCTCACTCTTACCTGCGACTTCTCTCTCTCACTCCCCTCATGCCTCCTCGCTTTCATCTATCCCTCGCATATTCATTGTGGTGGTAACAACCTGGGATATGCTTCAAAAAAGATCTAGAATTCACTGTGATGGTAATAACCTGGGATGCTACCTTTCATCCCCTCTAACGTCCATTGTGGTGGTAACAACCTGGGACGTTAGCATTCTTCCTGTAGCACTCGTTGTGGTGGTAACAACCTGGGGTGCTAGCTTCACCTAAAAGATCCCGCCTGGGCACATCCTACACCCAAACCAACCATCCACACCTACCCTCTCTATCGCGACCACCACATTGGTAACCCCAACGTTTCATGCCGAAAATGATGACTGACCCGCAACCCACCATGGCGCAACTGACTGAGCGCCGATGAAGCCTGCCGTCGACATCGCCGCTGCTACCACCACCATCCCACTCATGCTGCCGCCGTTCTACACTCACAACCCTGCCCTCTGGTTATTCCAGCTCGACACAGCGTTCTCCGCCGCCCCAGCGTGCCGAATACTCCAAGACCGTCTCACTGCTCCCCTACAACCGGTCGACCTCTCCCCTGACGCCGCCACCACCTACAAATACCTCTGATTGATCTCTACCAGCCCTCCAAGTATGCCAGGATCTCCGTCCTCTCACTCGGAGATCTTAAACCCAGACACCTGTTCCTTCGTCTGT
This sequence comes from Leptopterna dolabrata, assembly GCA_954871275.1. Classification (NCBI taxonomy): domain Eukaryota; kingdom Metazoa; phylum Arthropoda; class Insecta; order Hemiptera; family Miridae; genus Leptopterna; species Leptopterna dolabrata. The sequence goes on along the minus strand of CATPAC010000033.1, from coordinate 8,837 downwards.
CCCACCAGCTCAAAGATGTCCTCACCTCCGACGTCACACGCCCCCACCAGACAACAACACCCTCCTACGACTGGAGGACACGATGTTCGACATCACTGCTTACCCCCCCATCCACGGTGTCTGCCCGGCCAACTGCCGCCCTCGCTCCCGCTCCGTGTCCAGCTCCGTTCCACACTACTTTCAGCACCCATGCCCAGAACTGCCGGCCGCTGTGCAAGTTCCCCACCACCTCCTCCCAGGAAAACGCCAACGCCCACCGATACCTACCAGGAGCGCCAACACAGGATCCCCTCCTATGGTACTTACCGGTCCTCTGTCCACCTCGAGGACTGAACGTACAAGTAGTTATTCACAGTGGTTGACGTCGACAAACCGATCCTGGAGGCCAACTTCCTCTCCTATTTGGCCTCCAGGTCAACATGAAGCACTCCCGCCTCATCGACCGCCTTTCACATAAAGCCATTGGTGGGTTTATTAACTCTGTTCACCACCCTCCACCCACCGACCCCCAGTTCACGGCTCTCCTCAACACCTACCAGCCGGAACCCCACCCAACATCTCATCTGTCTTACGTCCAACACTACATTGAGACTGCGGGCCCTCCTCTTTCCGTGAAGGAGCATTTCAACAAATTGATCCAGGATGGCATCGTACGACCCTCCAACTCCCCGTGGGCGTCGCCCCTGCACATTGTTCAGAAACCCGACGGCCAGATCCGACCCTGCGGCGACTACCGCCAACTCAACTCCCGCACCACACCCAAAATGTACAGTGTCCCCCGTCTACGGGATTTCTCCTCTGACCTCCATGGGGCCATCATATTTTCTACGCTCGATATTTCCAGAGCATTCCACCATATTGACACCCACACTCCGGACAATCCTAAAACCACGATAATCACTCCTTTCGGGCTGTCTGAGCACCTCAAATGGGGTTCGGACTTCGCAACGTGGCCGGCATGGCAGCGCTATATGGATCAAATCCTCGGTGGCCTGCCATATGTCTTCTGCTTTCTCGACGACGTCCTGATCGCCTGTCTCACCCGACGACCACTCTCGCCACCTCCGTCACGTCCTAGACATTTTCCGAACCAAGGGCCTCACGATCAACAAATCCAAATGCGTACTTGCCCAACCATCCGTTAAATGTCTAGGACACTTGGTCACTGCCCAAGGGATCACTCCCCTTAACGAGAAACTCCACACCCTCCGACAATTTACCCGCCCTCGCACTGTCACCAAACTCTGGAGATTCCTCGGTATGATCAACTTCTACCGCCGCCACCTTCAGGTTTGGTTAGGTTGAATGAGAAGAGGGTCACCAATTGTGGTGAGGGGTAGTGAGGGTGAGGTTTAGGAGAACCCCCGGAAGATCACCACAGCGGACGCCCGGATGAAGAAGCTTAGTACCCCGCGGTTATCACCACAGCGAGTACTTGATAGGGGAATGTCCCGCAGTTATCAACACAGCAGACGTGGAAGGAGAAGGAGGCTAGCACCACTCGGTTATCATCACAGCCGGATGAAGGAGCGTCCCACAGTTATCACCACAGCGAGTATTAGAGGAGAGAGAGCATCCCGCGGTTACCACCAAAGCAGATGGTAGAAGGCAGATGGCAGAAGGGTAGGGGGGAGAGAGGGAAAGACAGAGAGAGAGAGTGAGAGAGAGAGAGGGTGTAAGGTGATCGAGAGAGAAGTCGTAGGTTTGGAGAGCGGTCGGTCGAGTGAAAAGCTGGGCGAGCCGGATGGTATATAAAGGTGCCTCCACCTCGTCCCCCGTCTGCCAATGGCTGTTGCGACTGTTGAGAAACGTTGGGAGTTCGATGGAGGCGACCCTTCTGGTCCTTTTCCCGAGGCGTCGCTCAGCTCGTCTTTCTCCTCGTTTATTTGGTTAAATGTACGCATTACATAGGAGTCGTAAATGTAATATTTGAGGGGTACTACAACAGAAATGAAAAGCATATTTATTCCGTTAAAAAACAAGAATAAATCAGATCAGTGATTTATTAATTACCAAAACATGAAAAAAAATTATTCGAAGGTAAAATTAATAACTAAAGAAAATGTTTGGAACTATCCCACTCGATAGAACAATACAAGTCGGTGTTGAGTGGAGGTTGCTACACTGCCTGAATGTCGAAAAAACAAACAAAAATCGTCCAAAACAAAATGCCTATTCAAATGAATTTATAATCAGAAGCGATTTTATTTCTACACTACATAGATTGAAAAGTTACTCCACGGTAAAAATTACCTATGTAACTACAGGGAATTCCAAAATCACTCTTTGTACACACAGTTGTTGAAAGTCCAGGGGACCCTGATGAATTAGCCAGTGTAAGTAGTAGGATTTGTATCCCGGAACCTGAATATTATTCGGTTCCGGGCCGGTCTTCCGGCAGGCTAAAGGCCTTTGCCGGAGAGTTCCCACGCCTTACTAGTTTCCTGGATACCCACTCGATCGCCGGGGACAAGGAGTTAGCAAAGGAAAGCACTGGATATATGTTGTGTCCAGCCATGATGATGGTTGAAAATGAGATACAATTTTACCTCGACCAACCAATAGAATTAGCAATCTGTGTAGGAGTAACGGATGGCGTGAATCAAACGGGTATTTCAATAATCTGCACAATGATTTTCAGGATTTTAAGCAAAGAAACGCAAAATGTTAAGTTCAGAAGCCAACGACCTGCAGAGAAGAAAGACGCAACAGAACACTTCAAGAATATATTAGGATGAACATGACAAATTTATGAATTATTTCTGAAACAAGCGGCTTATACAATGAACACCACACCAACAAAAGCTCTACAAGGAAGAACCCCATATCAATGTCTCTATGGAAGAGACCACAACTATAAAGATGGAATAAGGAATAATACAGAAAATGACGATCAACAAAGAATAGGGAATCTACAGAATACATGGGAAAAATTACCCCAGATACACAATGAAGAGTTCCAGAAGCGTAAAAAGCAATTCGACAAGAATAGGCCAGACGCAGATTTTAAAGAAGGAGAATTAGTATTAATTGAAACTAAGTTCTTGGATCCAAATGTTAACAAACGAACACAGAAATATACAGGTCCATTCCAACTAAAGAGACAAACGGGAAGATTTAATTTCATCATTGAAATACCCTACAGAAATGGAATAAGAGACAGAAATTTCCATGTATCACAGTTTCGAAGGTATTACACTAGGCAAAAAATACCAGTAGATAAAGTGCCTACAAACTGAAAGAATAAAAAAAAATAAAAAAAAAATAAAAATAAATAAAAATAAATAAGTAGGAAACTATAATATTAAATATTAATAAATTAAGAATAAATCATTATAAAAACATTTGAATGCATGAAGCGGCCGCATGAATGAAACAAAAGTAGAATGTAAGAATGATGTATTTATGTGTATGAAGGAAGAAATGTGAATGTGCCATGGAAGTGTGCTACTGAAAGTGAAACACTAACCAGCGAAACTTGCATGTGTGTGAGTGAACATATATTATACGTGTATGAACGAATGTATCAAGGATGTATGTTATAAGTGTAGTATACGTGTATCATGTGGATGCGTGCATGAGACTGGACACCCCAAGGCGCCTGGGAGCTGGACAGATGAGTGATAGTTTAATGAAACAAAGACGAATAAATGTAACGAGATGAGTGAAAGTTATGATGAATCAGGCATGTACGTATGAACAAACGTGGATGAATGAAACAGATGAAGAAAGTGAATGGACGTAAGAGTAATTGGAGACCGTGAATAAAAGCATAGATGGGTGCATGACAACATCGATATTAAAACATTAAGAAAAAAAAATGAATTTCATAAATAAAATGAAAAAAATAAAATAAATAATAAAAAGTGTGGTTAGAAAAAGAAGAACAAATTATTCAAAATGTTCGAGATAATTGAGGATAAACAATATTTGAATAACCATACACTAAAAGAAAGTATAAATGATGAAATAATTGAAGAAATAATAATAATGAAATTATTAAATACTAGTAATTGGAATAATATTAACGTTGAAAATTGACATAATGCTAATTGGTACACAAGGAAACAAGACTAGGTTCTGCAAAACTAGCAAAATGACAGCATGACATGAAAAATGGAAATGAAACCAATAAAAATTCGTCTAATTGTATAAGTGAACAAGTAAGCGCCAATAAAAATGGAAAGAAGAAAATAGAAAGATTCGAGACATTAACTAAGGGAATTAAATAAAAAATAAGAGACTTCGATACAAATAAGAAAATATAATAAAAATTGAGGTAAGAATAAATATTGAACACGAATAGAAATTAAGAATAAGAGAACTGAATAAAAATAGTAGAATCGAATATAATAATTAGAAGTAGAAACGAAGGACGTATCAAATAAAATACAAGAAAACTCTCCATGAAATACTAGGCAAAATGAACAATTTAAGCAGTCGCCAGTAGCATGAGTGGACAAGGAAAAGTGGGTAATTATGTAGGTATCAAGACAAATAATACAGCGAGCAGGCAATGCAATTGTACTCCAAGCATAGCAATGGAGATAAACACAGCAAACTGTAAAATGTAATAAAAGTAATCAATTTATGTTATTCACTCAATAACATTATCATCAATAGGTTATGGATAGACGTAGAAAAGGTTAATTAACGTTAAGGCTAAGACTCAAAAATAAGAAAAATAATAAAGTAACAAATAAATAAAATAAAATGGTGGATAAATAAGATAACGATAAAGTAACGCAAGGTAAATGTTTAAGATAAACTAAGATAAATCAATGAACAAATACAATAACATGATGAATAAATAAGATGCAGATAAAGTAATGTAAGATAAAGGCGTAAAATAAAGCAATGAATAAATACAATAAAATGATGAATAAATAAGATGAAGATAAAGTAATGTAAGATAAAGGTGTACGATAAAGCAATGAACAAATACAATAAAATGATGAAGATAAAGTAATGTAAGATAAAGGTGTACGATAGAGCAATGAATAAATACAATAAAATGATGAATAAATATGATGAAGATAAAGTAATGTAAGATAAAGGTGTACGATAGAGCAATGAATAAATACAATAAAATGATGAATAAATAAGATGAAGATAAAGTAATGTAAGATAAATGTGTAAGATAAAGCAATGAATAAATAAAATGATGAATAAATAAGATCAAAACGTCATACTTCGAAATGCGAAGTAGGTAACGATCATATACTACTGATGATTTGCACTATTTTAAATAGTAGATTTAATTCAGAAACTAACTCCGAAGTACTTTCCGTCCACAAATTCATAGGGTTGTCTGTGTATCAATAGGTCACATACACACATGTGCTTTACCTCCTGTAACTATTACTAGTGTTTCCAAAAAAATTATGTGCTGTGAATTGACTCATGCAATGATTTCATCATTTGTTGATAGAAGCTGTTATATATTTTATGTATGTGTACTGATATGATCCTGTGTATATCAGCAGATAAGCTTATGTGGCTAAACATGGTCTGATATGACCACATTGTGACATTTTTCTCAGAGGTCATGTGTTAAAAACAAATTAGTAACAAATTAAAAATTATGTAACCCTAAATATATATTATATGGTTTATAGAAGGCATTTAGGTATAAGACAGTGAACTAGCTCTCCAGTGAACGGTATCAATAGCAAAAGTGCAGTGCATAAAGTCTCTCCATACGCGAGTGCCGTGCCGATCCGAACGTATATAAATGTCATACATCGAACAAGCGCGTACTGCCAAGAATTTTGGACAAAATTCTTTTTCCAGCAAGGGGGACATGTGCGACCTCAAAAATCGGTGCACATAAAAAAGCTACCGAACGAAGGCGACATCCCAGGCGTGTGCGCTAAGTCAGCACTACGCCTCACCGCGGCAGGGCTCTTGAAACCGTAGACAAAGAAAATCGGGGCTGTCTTCCCCGGTTACTCGACGAGTACGGAACTCTCCGCGATGAGCCCAGCGCGAGTTTTATAAACTATTGGTGCCATCCGAAGAATGGGAAAGCCGGTCGTGGCGGATTGACGCCCCCACGACGTCGAACGTCCGGAGGTAGCGACTCTCGGCGGACGCCCCGTTCTACTGGAGGCCCCCTTCCCAACGCTGCTGCCGCCGTCTCCGCCGCCGAAACGGACAATTCTCCGGGCACGAGTGCGCGGGCGCGAGTGGAAACGATGCTGGAGAGCTTAGGAAAGACCAAGGTATAATAAAGACAATAATTAACTACAATAAATTAATCATAGCTTAAGCAATACGTACAATACATACATACACAACATATATCCAGTGCTTTCCTTTGCTAACTCCTTGTCCCCGGCGATCGAGTGGGTATCCAGGAAACTAGTAAGGCGTGGGAACTCTCCGGCAAAGGCCTTTAGCCTGCCGGAAGACCGGCCCGGAACCGAATAATATTCAGGTTCCGGGATACAAATCCTACTACTTACAGCCAGGTAAACACCGGTTTCTTGTATGCCGACCTGGTGTGCATTGATGGTGACCGTAGTTTCGGACTCGTATTACGCAGCAGAAGAGACTAAAGTAGATGTGCTTATCTGTACTAATTAGACGTGACTGAGGGTGGGGGGTCTCGTGTGGTTTGAGATACAGTGTTAAGTTATGTAATTCCCTACTTTTAGCATGGATGTTACTGCTTCGTTTCAATAGCATCCATTAGAGCCAAGAGGCTCAGGTATGTATGTCTATCACACGAAGCCCCGCCTTTCGATTCCTAATTGCTTCCCCAATTTTATGTTTACATTTTGCCGGTAAGCAGAACCGATTTTTGCCCCATCCAAGGTAAGTGAAAAGAAAAAAAATCCTGGAACTCTCCGTTGGTAAACTACTCTGACCCCCCCCCCCCCCCCCCACCATCACCACCAGGGTTCATCCTCAACTTCTTGCCCGATGGCCACACCAGCGTGATGGAGACACGGGATCTCTCATGAACACGTGGTTCAAAGTAGAGTTTTAAGCGTCGAATGTAGTTTGAAATTGATCAAACTATGTCAAAGTCTCAATAGTTCAAGTAGATACATTACTTCAAATTTTTGCCTAAATGGTCTGAACTGAATGGCTGGAACTTTTTTCTTCCGTTTTTTACACCGCGGAAGCTGGGTTGAATTCAATTTAATGAACGCGAGACTAATTACTCCATCCATCTACTGTTATTGTACTCAATGTGGTCCGGTCAAATTCAAGCAAAAAGCAGTCCTGCATAAATTATTATACTTGATAAGAGGAGAACTAACACTGAGGACATTAGAAGCTCTCTGCGAGTCGTTAGCATTCAGATGTCCAGGCCATAACTCTCCACACGAACGTTTCCCCTAAAACTTCGGGCCAGAGGAGATCTTGGTTTCATCATCTCGTAGGGAGGATTATAATTGTACTCACGGAATAGCGTACAACTAAGTTTCAACAAGTAGGAAGTAATCCACGGAGAAATAAGTGGAAAATTAGGTACAAAGAAAGGAAATGACACAAATGTCGAGATGAGTAGTCATGATTACACCGGACGCCCTCTAGATGCTGTGTAGATGAACAGCATTGCAGTCCAACAGTAACCACGGTAGCTTAGAGATGCCTAAGGTTTAGGTAGCTATACCGGAGCGAACTTTATACAACGAATCATACCTATGTATATATGTAATTTCTATGGCCCTCTGACGACTTGTTGTATTGTTGTGGATGGGTTTTGTATTGTTTGTGGATGGCATTGCCGATGGCCTTCTGTAATGTTGCATTGATGTGGCCCCCTGACGACTTGTTGTGGTGAATGGAATGGATGCCTGGGATAGGCGAGGTTGTGATGGAACATGAAGTATCGAATGACGTGCTCGGAAGGTTTCCATCACAACGTTTATACCCGAAGGCTTCACCAGACAGGTTACACCACTCTACGAGATCTTTTCGAGGGAGAATGAAGGTAGTGAGAGAGAGAGAGAGAGAAATCATCGAATTGAGGAGAATGCGTAGAATGAAGAAGCCTGGCAGGAGCACGGGTTTTATAGGGCTTGTTCAACCCTCCTCCGGCCCTCCGACAGTCGCTAGGGACTGGTGGAGGGAGCCAGCTGTGAACGTTCTCTGTGTCACGTAGACCCCTTCCTTTTACTTGGTTTATTGAGTGTAATCTGATCGTACAGGTTTGAGTGGTACAGGTGGGTACCACGACATGACACAAATGTCGAGATGAGTAGTCATGATTACACCGGAGGCCCCTCTAGATGCTGTGTAGATGAACAGCATTGCAGTCCAACAGTAACCATGGTAGCTTCGAGATGCCTAAGGTTTATGTAGGTATACCAGAGCGAATTTTATACAACGAATCATACCTATGTATATATGTAATTTCTATGGCCCCCTCATGACTTGCTGTATTGAGGCAAATGGCTCGTTGTGTTGAGGTGGCAACTCGACTCCGATATTTATTATTTCCCTCTTTCCTTTCCGAAACTGCGGATTTGTTAGAATGGCTCATGTCTGAGATACATTATGAGTTGATGGTGACATAAGTTATGAGTAGTGATCCACGTTTTTGGGTTTTTCCTCAGTGATTTGGGATAAAGACGATTATATCTTTAATTTGGGTCGCCAAAACTCATTGTCCATTTTTCGCTCTTCAAATGGTACTTTTGATTGACAATGAGAAACAAGTAATTTTTGTCAATTTATTCAACTTAAATCAGTACCTTCTAATCGTAACGTAAAAAAGTAATAAAAAATAATAATAGGTAAATATAAGATTTTTCCTAACTTGATCTCAAGTTTTTGGGAAACATTTGAAAAAGCTATAGTCAAAAATTTAGGAAGAGCTC